>BSBK01010510.1:262500-390635 GCA_027943335.1 Chamaecyparis obtusa
AGCCCAAACAGTGGCATTCACAGGGATCTCGACAAGATCAGAGGGGACAATCTCAGACTCCTAGAGGAGGATTCAGTGGTTCCAGTACTACAGGAGGACAATAGCAGTCTAGACATCAGGGTATATAGCTGCAAACTAGAGGACCATGCTATTCATGTGGTGCCATGGGGCATATAGCTAGGGATTGTCCTACAGGCTGATTAGTTGGTGGTCAAAGAGTGACGGCTTCCGAGCCCACTATAGGAGATATGGGGCAGAGCACATAGAGTTTTTTGTGGCAGTTGATAACCATCAGGTTGAGCATCAAGCCACCATCATCGAGGGCTATAGGCTCGATCAAAGGTAGTAATGTTTCTATCCTTTTTGATTCCAGAGCCACTGACTCCTTTATTTCACCTTTCATAGTGGAGCATTGCGGGCTAGTGGCAGCTAGACAGGATGTTAGTTTGGAGGTTGAGTTAGCCTCAGGAGCTAGGGTATCCATTAGTTCCTTGGTGAGAGGTTGCCAGTTATAGATTAGAGACTTTACCACCATAGTTGACCTCCGTGTCACACCACTTGGATCATATGATGTTGTTCTCGGTATGGATTGGCTCTATTCCCACAGAGCTAAGGTGGACTACAGACAAAAGATAGTAGAGTGCTTAGATGATGAGGGGGGTGACCTCAGTTATTACAGGAGTATAGAGACATGTGTCCCTTCGTATGATTTTTGCTATGCAACTTAAGTGGTGCATGCCGAAAGGGATGTCAGTTATATGCTATCACCATTAGTGACAGAGAGGAGGAGGTAGAGAAGGAGACTTCTCTTGATGACCACCCTATCCTTCAGGAGTTTTCAAACATATTTCCATCATAGTTACCTAGTATGCCACCACCTAGAGTAGTGGACCTGCATATTGATCTCATTGCCTAGAGCAGAGCCTATTTCTAGAGCACCCTATAGGATGTCCACACATGAGCTCAATGAGCTCAAGATTCAACTAGAGGAGCTCTTGGAGAAAGGGCTCATCTATCCTAGTGTATCTCCATGGGGTACACCTATCACCTTTGTTAAGAAGAAGGATGGATCTCTTAGGTTGTGCATGGATTACCAATAGTTGAACAAGCTGACCATCAAGAATCAGTATCCCCTTCCTAGGATTGATGACTTATTTGATCAACTTCAAGGAGCCCAAGTGTTCTCGAAGATAGACTTGAAGTTGGGTTATCACCAGTTAAGGATCGTGGATAGGGACATCCACAAGATAGCTTTTCGCACATGATATGGACACTATGAGTTCACAGTGGTACCTTTTGGACTTATGAATGCTCCAGTTGTATTCATGAGTCTCATGAATGGAGTATTTTGTTCATTCCTGGATAGATTTGTGGTGATATTTTTGGATAACATACTGATATACTCTCAAGATGAGCATGAGCACAAGGAGCATTTGAGGTAGTTTTTGTAGTGCTTGAGGAATAATCAGTTATATGATAGCTTGTCGAAGTGTGCATTCTTCAGGACAAAGGTCCACTATTTAGGCCATGTGATATCAGGAGATGGGATCTCAGTAGACCCATCTAAGATTAGGGTGATTATGGATTGGCCAGCACCTACTAGTGTGACAAAGGTTAGGAGCTTCATGGGCCTTGCAGGCTATTACCAATGCTTTTTCGAGGGTTTTTCTAGAGTGGCCCATCCCATCACTTCCCTTCAAAGGAAAGGGAAGAAGTTTGAGTGGACAAAGAGGTGCGAGAGAGCTTTCCAGGAGCTCAAGAGAGCACTTACTAGTGCACCTATACTTGCGGTACCTAATCCTTCAGAAAATTTTGTGGTATGCACAGATGCATCTTTAGATGGGATTGGGGTTGTATTAATGTAGGATGGTCAAGTTATTTCCTATGAATCCAGAAAGCTCAAGACTCATGAGCTTAATTATCCCACCCATGACCTAGAGCTTGCAGCAGTGATGCATGCTTTGATGAGATGGTGACATTTCTTATTGTGCCACAAGTTTGAGCTTCATTCAGATCATTAGAGTCTCCAGTATATTTTCTCTTAGTCGAACCTTAATGCTCGACAGAGGAGATGGATGGAGTTCCTATGTGAGTATGACTTTGATGTTCACTACATCGAGGGTAAGGAGAATGTGGTAGCAAATGCCTTAAGTGGGAGATGTCATGAGCTCTCAGCTATGACAACTAGCACAGATTTGAGAGGGCACATACTACAGCATTTACAGGAGGATGCCTTCTATTCAGAGGTTAGACAGATGGTACATGATCAGAGACCCCTGGAGGGGAAGTTCATAGATTACACACTAGATTTCGATGGCCTTCTTCACCATAGAGGACATATATATGTACCTTCTTCCAGAGGGTTGTGTGATTTCATTATTCTCGAGGCTCATAGAGCCCCTTATGTAGCGCACCCTAGAGTTAAGAAGTTACATGTAGATTTGAGACAGCTATATCATTGGCCAGGTTTGAGGACACATTGCAGAGATAGTGGCTAGATGTTTAGAGTGTTAGTGGGTTAAGGCAGAGCACCGTCATCCAGGTGGACTTCTGCAGTCTCATGAGATACCAGAGTGGAAGTGGGACATTATATATATGGATTTTATAGTTGGTCTTCCTATGTCATCTCATTGTCACGATGCCATTATGGTGACGATGGATAGGTTGACTAAGGTAGCCCACTTCTCACCTATACGTACCACTTTTACAGTACCTGTAGTAGCACAGGTATTTTTGAGGGATATTGTTAGACTTCATGGCATTCCACACACGATCATATCAGATAGAGACTCACTCTTCACTTCATCTTTTTGGAGAGAGCTTCAGACCGCTTTGGGCACCAGGCTCAATTTTAGCACAGCATACCACCTAGAGACAGATGATCAGACTGAGAGTGTTAATCAGGTATTAGAGGATATGCTACACATGTATGTGATTGATCATCAGGTTAGGTGGGAGGAGTACCTACATTTAGTAGAGTTTGCCTATAATAATGGGCACCATTCATCTTTGGGTGTCTCCATATCAAGCTTTGTATGGCAGATCTTGCAGGACACCATTAAGCTGGGACGGGATTGAGGATAGAGTATCCATTGGTCCAGAGTTGGTCAGACAGATGGAAAAGTAGGTAGTTCTAATCAAGCAATGTCTTAGAGAGGCCCAGGATCAACAGAAGAAGTATGCACATGCTGCGAGGGTTGACAAAGAGTATATGGTTAGAGATACAGTATTTTTGAGAGTGAGGCCGCATAAGAGCCCAATCCATTTTGGAAAGGGTTCTAAGTTGGCCCCTCGCTTTGTCAGACCTTTTAAGATTTTGGAGAGGATAGGCCAAGTAGCATACCATTTAGCTTTGCCACCTAGCCTGTCCTGCATCCACAAAGTCTTTCATGTGTCTATTTTGAGGAAGTATATCTATAATGAGTCTCATATTATTGATTGGGATGCTTTGTAGGTGGAGTCAAATGGATAGCTGGCTTTGGAGCCAATACGTTAGCTCGCAGGACCCTGGCCCTTTGAGGTTGAGAGTTGGACCAAGTTAGGGTCTAGTGGAATTGCTACAATGAGGTTATGGCTTCATGGGAGGACACATCACAGGTGAGAGATCAATACCCCCATCTTTTTGATGAACTCCAAGAGGAAGTTCATGCCTAGGGGGGAGGATGTGAGGTCCTACCCCGATTTGTCCTAGTATGACTTTCATTTGACACTAGATACATTAGGATGATATTTTGAGTATAGACATTTGATCTATTGTGGTTATACATACTATCATTTGGACTTATGAGTAGCTGTTATAGATTTTGTTGATGATCATGTTAGTTGTACTCTTTATATATATATTCTCATTTAATACTTTGATTATCCATGATATATGTACTCAGCATTGTTATGTTATCTTACAGTATTATGATCATTAATGGAATCCTAGTTCTATGATAAGTTTAGTATTACTTACTTATGGGGAATATGTAATGTTTTACGATGCAGATGTATATACATGTATATTGTTTAGTTGGATGTTATCACCTCATGTTGGAAATATTTATTGATGTAAGATTTTTATCATGTACTGACATTGACTTTGAGCATGCAGGGATATGGCCATGGTTTTAATTCGAGGAAACAAGATAGGATTAAAGTGCAATCAGTAAAGCCAAGGTCGACTCTAGAGAGAGCGTGCAACCTCGTCATATCATATTTTCTTTTGTAAATGTGATGACTGAATATGTATGGTTGATAATGTTTAATTTGTATGTTTGTAAATAATTTTAATCTTGTGTAATGTTTAATGTTCTTTGCACACAGAGCATGCTGCATAGGTTGTGATGTGTATTTCTTTTTGTGATGTGTCATTTGACACCTTAGTGATGAAGTGGCATGTGGAGTGGATTTTGGACCCCAGCTCCTCCTTGTTAACCTTGAGCATTCCCAAGCTAGTAGGTGGTTTATGAGACCAAGAAAACATTGAAAATAAAACCTCAATTTTCGGATGCATGATTTATTGGCTATTTTAGGAGGTTTTGAGGAGTCCTAGGATGTAGGTTAATATAAATTTTACTGCCCCAAGGTTAGGACTTGGGTTGGGGGCCTCAATTCTCCTATTTTCATATTCCTAGGCCACTTCCATATCACTAAAAACATGTCATTTTTGGGTTGTACGAAAATGGTAATATTCCCTAAGCTTCCATCATTTTGTTAGGTTGAAATTTATTTTCTAGAAAACTTAGGAGTGGCAAGTGTCATCTTTGATAGAATCTAGATATTTAATAGCTTGGGAAGGGTATACGGGAAAGAGGAAAGTTTTAAGTAGAATGAAAACTGGTTTTTGGAAGCTCCTAAGTAAGTAGAGGAAAAAATTCAGAAAAGTCTTGAAGGCCTGGTTTTAGGAAGTTCGGACAGCAAGCTGTTTGGAAAGCAAGCCATCTTCAACCCATAATTCAGTCCTATCTTGAAGGAGGTTGGTGGTACCAAAATCTAATTTATTTCATTTTATTTTCTGCCTGAAAATGTTGTGTTTGTGAAAGAAATTGTAACTCTTCTTTTTATTATATGTTAAGTGTGAACTTGTGTTTTATTGATGATTTAAATCTGAGTTTGAATTTCAGTTTTTGTTGTTTACTTGTAATTGTCTTGTTAAGGGTGTGCAAGTTCAATCCTCATCCTTGGGAGGAAAGTAGGAGAACTTGGGGTGAAGGGCATTGAATTGGGATTGCATTTGTTCAGTGCATAGTTGTATGGCCAGCCATGATAACCAGCTTATGTTTTGGGAGTCATAAGGTGAATTTTGGGGTCATAAGGAGTTGTTGTTTTTCTCATAGTATTGAGCTATATGTTGGGGTTGGAAGGGCCTTGTGAAGGCTAGTATGCTTGTTATTTTTTTGTTGTTTCATAAGCATGGTGACTCCAATTGTAATTCCACCTTCACCCACTATATGGATTTTATGCTTGAATCCTTTGTTTAAGCCTGGGAAGGGAGTGATTGTAAATTATGTGTTTTGAATCTTGTTGTGTGTCTTGATGTGTTGTTTGTGTGTACCCTGTCCTATACTTGTTTCCCCAAGCTCAGAGGTGGCCATGTAATGGTCTTGGCTGGGAGGTGAGCTCAATGGTCATGTGAAGAAGTCTTATGTGTGCAGGTCTTGATTTATGGCTAAATGGTGCAATCCAAAATTGAAGATTGAGGAGTTCCTGAAATTATGACCATGTTACCTATTCCCCTGGATAATTCATAAAAAATTTTACTTAGTAATTGCAATTTAAGTTTAGTTTTTGTGCAATGTTTAACAAATTTTAACATGAACAAGAAATAGTTGCTTTCAAATTCTGTATTACTAGTTCAAAGGAAGTTAAAAGGACTGCAAATGTGAATTTCCCATTAAACAAGTTCCATGCTATTCTAATTACTAGGATTTTTCACTGATTGAGGAGCTAAAAGTTTTGTATCAAAGTTTTGAGTTTCAAACATTGTTAAAAAGTACTCTTACATTTCTTTTACATATTATGTTTCTTATAGTTGTAGTGAATTGTTCTATTTCAGAAATGAATAGAAAATTTAAGATGAAAATTTTCATTACTTTGGAAAAGAATATAGATGTAAATCAAATTGCTCATTCTAACGTTACCAATTTTTGTAAGAGTTGAGTTATAGTTGAATACAATAATTAAATTTTGAATCTAGAAATTGATTCAACATACTAGTGGATGAATGCAATCTGTAACAGTAACTTAGTAAGAAAATAAAACTAGTTTCAAAATGTTTCAAGCTAGTCTATTTTTTATTTTCACTGGTTGCTACAAGTAAACAAGAAACTCTGTATTATTATGTTTCCTGTACATGTTGCTGACAGTATATAGTACATGACAGAGCCAAAATTATAACATTAGATCTATACTTGTTAGTTTCTACAAATGAACATTGATATTAAATAAAAATATATATAACATCTTGTTATTGATATCATCCTAGATATGTTCTGGAATTACCTACATTGTGACAGTAAATTGGATTGCACTGTACATGGAATAACAAGATAATTATATTCATTTAATGTATATACCCTAAAGCATTATACAACTAATCTATGTTTATATTCAGTAAAAAAAAAAATTGAATAAAATATGATATAATATCATATATTATAGACTATACATAAAATAATTTATAGAATGTAATATATCATATTACATCGATAACAGTTAATAACATAACATGATCTGGTAAAAAAATGCATGGCAAGTAAAGTGATTAGTACAGTAATATTTATATTATATCCTGTACATTGAGCTAATATACAAAATATAATAAATAATAATATGAGTACAACATTTAATATGTATGAAGATCTGAAAGTATATATATAATCTAAAATTGCCAAGTATAATATATATATTGTAATAATATATATTATATCCTAAACGTTAACTAACGTTTAGAATATAATATACATTATTATATTCATATAAATAAAATCATATTGGCTTTTAAAACATAACCAACGATACAATATAAAAATAAAATAATGGTAATCAGCATTGTTCAAACTGTTATAGTATTCGCATGGAAATGATAAAATTAATACTATATATTATATTTTTTACATTGAATCATGTACAGAATATAACATATATATAATCAGATTAACTGCAGCCAATTAACGTTTCTGGTTTAGTAAATTGAAACCGCATTGCTGCACCATATATATATATATATATATATAGATATAGATATATATATATATATATATATATAGATATATATATATATATATATATATATATATATATATATATATATATATATATATATATATATATATATATATATATATATATATATATATATATATATATATATATATATATATATATATATATATATATATATATATATATATATATATATATATATATATATATATATATATATATATATATATTGTATTCAATACATTAACTAATGTATTGAATATAATATATAACATTATATTCACTATATTCCCCAATGTAAGGAGGACTGCTAACATATAAACTTGCTATTTAAAAAAATAAATTGAATTGATCACTAAATACAGTCCATCACAATGCACATTGTATTGTTCAACAAAACAACAATTATCTTTGCAGACATTCCAAATGCAGAAGTTGCAAGATGCAATGAATATTGTGAGAAGCCTTTTGATGCACAGGCTGAGCTTCGTAGGGCTGAAAGCCCATAGCCAGCATATGGCGTGCACCAAACCATATTGGTCATGTAGCCATTTGGTAGTCACTTTGAACAATGTTATTAAAATAAATAATGCATCGTTGAAGGACTACTTCAATGCCTAACAGAGAGATTAGATAATACAATATCTTATATTGTATTCTCTACATTGAACAATGTATAGCATACAATATACACAACTAAGATCATTATATATTCTTATCGTAGCGCTTTTGATCAACTGCCCAAAACTTTGTATTACTGCAACTATAGAAAATCGTGAAGACAAATGTAAATCATCTTTTCAGTTCAAGCAATCAAAATGATATTAGCAAAAAATGTTCATCATGAAATTTATACTTCCTTTTATCCATCTGTATTAGGGACAATACTCTCCAAATGTCCTTCTAATTGATCAATTTTTTTTTTAAAAACCCTAGTCTCAAACTATTTTGCTTTATATTCCTAAGCGGGAATGGGCATTATGATGGCTCATCTCACCCTTCAAATTCTGATAAATCAAAAATGTCTATAAAACAAATTTGTAGATCAGTATCCAGATTACATTGACTGGGTGGACTTCTTCATCAGGGTTATTAACCCTTCCATGTCGGCCTAGTGTTCTCTTCTCTACCAGTATCAACAAAAACAAATGAAATAAATAAATCTAGTCCTATTGTTAATGTAGAATAGTAGAGTTCTATGGCAGCAATGCCATTAGATTGGCAAAGCTTCACATAGTAGCTCTCGGATTTGCAAAACTAATGGTGAGAGCAGTAAAGAAAAAAAAAAGAATAATAGATGAGTTTAGGGTTTTTCGTTTGGTTTTATTGGCTCCCAACCCTAATTTTGAATTAGGTTTAGGGAGCCGACATAATACTTTATTTTTCTTTATAGCAGTTCAGGTAATAGAATATTAGTAAAGTTTTGATCTTTTAATTTGTTTGATAATGTAACGTAAAGTTTTGATCCTTTAGTTTGTTTGATAATATAACATATAGGATATAAAAAATATGATAATTTTATTTTTATTCATTTTTTAGATTTATGTCCTTTTGAAATTTATTTATGTATTAAATAAATTGAGTTATATTATTCACCTTAATTTTTGTAAGTTGAGATTGTTATAAATTTTCAATGTAGTCATGGAATTATATTTTATTTTGTTTTTATAAAAGTGTAGTAGTTAATTGGATTTAAATAATTTTGTAATTTACCTTTCATTTAGTTTCATCGCTATGTTATTTATTTTGTCACTGATTATTTAAATTAAATTAGGTAATATTTCTATAATAATTAATGAATTTGAATATACATGTAGGGTAATAATTATCCTTTATTCATCTTTTATCTCTCAAACTTTTAACATTCTTAGAACACTTAATTATTATTGTTTACTCAAAAAAAAATATGTATAAATTTTAGTAAGGTTAAATCAATCGGCCTAGTTATGTTTAGGAAATCTTAAGTGTTTAGGTTACCCGCCCAAGCAAGTTATGTTTTTGGGGCTGGCTTCGTTGGGCTTAGACCAAATCTTGTTCGACCTAGTTATATGTCACAGTTGGTTTTAAAAACAAAAAGAAAAATTGTGGTTGTGTTTTTGTTCAGATTATTTGGGCATTACAGGTAGAGCCTTAATAGTGCCCACAACTGGTACTTTCCTTGAATCCATTTCTTGACATCTACCATGAGGTGTGTCCACCTTTTAACCTAATGACTTCATAACCTCAGTAGGCATAACAGTGTTTGATGCTCCTGAATCAATCATACAGTTTTTTAGCAACTTTCCATTTATTTGCAAAGTCAAAAAGAAAGGATCAACTATTCTTGTTGTAGTGCTAATAACATTTGCATCCAAATAAATTTGGGGAATTTTAGAAACAATCTCCTCATTACAATTTTCATTTTCATCATTTACAATTGCTACTTGTTTCTCAACCCTTTCTATTTTTTGAGAGTCTATGGATACCACACCATTTACCCAATTTAGGGCCTTTTCCTTGTGTTCTTCTATTCTCATCATTTCCAGCAATGGGACTTTGACAGTAATCTGTGACAACAATTTTCTCATATCAATTGGAACATAAATTGAATCAAAGACATCTAGTTTCAAACTTACAACTTCTTTATCAACCTACTGGATAGATATATCTGCAGGTTTTCTAATATAGACTCCATCCTGCTTCTGCAAAGTTGGAACAACCTCAACTATGGGTTTGGATTTTACCTTCTAAACAATGTTAGTCTTAGCATTTTTCTTTATTTTGACCTTATCAACAGCATCAGCATCCTTTAACTTATTCAGTGATATCTTCACATCTTTGTCTATTTTCTTTATGAAAATACCAACAGGCTTCTGATTTGGATTACCAAGTACTCTATTTCTCAAGTTGTAATTTGTTTTGGCTTGAGTAACCATATATGTTGTTATCAAGGCAATTTCCTCATCAGACGGCCTTCTCAAAACAATTTTCTCCTTACCCTTCAAAACATTGCATTGGACATTATCAAGCTCATTATCTTCATCATAAGGTTGTTCCTCATTACACTCTTGCTCCTCTTGTGAAGAGACACTTTGGGATATGACACAATAATTGGGATCATGTGGTGACCGACAAACAATACACCATGGGATATCTTCCACCATGTTCATTGAGTTCCTTTGCAATGGATCAAGGGTCCTATCATTTGGTTTGTCTTTTCTCTTAGGAAGATTAGGCTTCCCATCTTTCCATTGAGTATTATATGGGTAGTTCTACATTCTCGGCAACTTTTTGAAATTATTAAAGGCAGGATTATCACCTCCTACAACTTTATTATTTATGTTCTCACTAGGTTTTAAGTCCTTTATTTCTTTCAAGATTTTCTTTAAACTATCATCATCCTTAGGTTTTACACTTATAGGCTTTCCTGGATCCTTCCTATTCAACAATTGTGATTTGTTATTTCCCTTCTTCCCAACTTTCCTGAAATTCTTTGGTTACTCTCTATGTTCATAGCTAGTTTATAAGCTCCAACAAGATTCCTTGGGTTCTTATCTCTCAAAAGGTAACCCATCTTAGAATCAAAGGCATTTAAATAGGTGACAAGACACACTCTATCATCCAATCTGATGACTTGCAAGAGTTTATGCATGGCCTTTTGGAATCTGACATTAAATTCAACAACATCCTCATTGAAATTCTTCTTAATGTTCTTAAATTCATTCAACATGAAACCTTCATGTGTTTTATCACCATACTGTTCCTTGAAACAATGCCTAAGCTGATTCCATGAACCTATGCTACCATGTAGCAAAGCCCCAAACCAATCCCTTGAATCTTCTATCAAGGATTGTACAAATAATTTCATGATAATATCATTAGGCACAATGTTATAATCATCAATCACATCAATAAAAAATTTTAGGTGTTCCTCACAAGTGACAAAATTACTTCTAGTGAACTTGGGAAGTTTCTTCCTAATTTCTTCAGGGATGGGGTTAGGATATCTAGGGATGCTAGTAAAAACCAACTATTTACACCTTTCATGTATAACCCTTGTATTGAAAATATCAGCACCCTGGGATGTAGATGCATTAGTATTTATCATGGCAGAAATTATGAATCCTCCTATTGGGGGAACACCAATTGTCTAATTTGCTAAATTTGCAACATTTGCTCCTTGTGTAATAGTAGAATTAGCAAAGTTAGTGGGTCCTGTAGACCGTCTAAGAAAATCAGTCTTCTTTTTCATTTCTAGTGTTGAAGATTCCAACTCTGCTTTTTCCAGTTCTTTAGCTAGCCATTCCTATTCCCTTTTGGCCTTTTCAAGGTCAACTTCCAACCTTCAAGCCGAATCTATGGGAAAATTAGGGCCTACAAGATCATTAATTAAAATGCCTACTACTTTCTGCTTTCCCTTATCCCTTGAATTCCTTATTTCAAACACCTGTTGGACAATGGGTTGTTTACTTGTTTGTTCATGAAAGGGAACATAATTTATGGCTTCTAAATTTAGCAATTGTCTTTTTAATTGGTCAGCCCTTATCATGGCATGTCTAATTTTTTCTTCTCTTTCCTTTTTTCTCTTCTGCCTAATAGCTGCTTGTTTATGAATTCTCCTTTCCAATTCATATACTTCCTCAAAAATCTCCTCAGAATCAGGTAAAGTTGTTTCAAATTCAACCTGTTGTACTTGAGGCTCTTCTTGTTGATCCTGAGACTCATTGAGGCCTAGGGGAAATGATGAACCAAGGATGAAAGGGGGGACAAAATCTTGTCCACTCCTACTCTTACTTCTAGATCTTCTCTCCCCTCCATATCATCTACTAGGGATTATTTTCCTGTTGTGGGGCAACCTTTCACCCTCTCTTTCTGTAGGGGAATAATAATCCTCATATTGATTTAGGCCCAGATCAACTGCTTCCTCATATTCTAAGGCATTTCCCTCCCGACTAGGAGGAGCAAGACCTTATTGTCTTGAGTTTCCTTTTTGCTTCTAGGTAAGAGACATATCATTAGTAATTTTTTCTCTTCTAAATGGCCTCATCTAGATGTAGCCGGGAGTTCACCCTGCAAACTTTCCTCTGGGTGTTCCTTTCTCTAGGACCTTGTATTTTTGAAACTCATTCTGATATAGTGATATCTTATTAAGCACTAGTTACAAAGATGTTTTGGAGTCTCCACCCAAACTAAATGGGATTTTCTATGATTTTAAAATAATTAAGAAAGGGTATGAAAATTTTGAAAAGGAATCAACTCTATGTGTAAGGTAACTAACTAGCTTTTAAAAATAAACAGGCTAGGAGTCTAGCTCAACTTGTACCTATTTTATTTTATACAAATCTTTACAACATCCCCAGTAGAGTCACCATCTTGTTGGTTCTTCAAATGATTTTACACTCCATGAGATACCAATATGCTTATGACTGATGTTAAGGAGTGGTTACTTCCAAATGTGGGAAATCTATAAGCAACTGGACCAACTATAGGTACAAGACTACCCTCTTCACTTCTTGCTCTGCAAAACCAAGGTGGGTACACCTGATCCAATAGATTCAACCCTATTCCTTGCTTAGTACTGGATCTTACAATAGATAACAGTGAGAAAGTACTAAATCACAACCTATTATTCATTGACTCTCCATCACTGGGTAAAACAACTTATATAAAATAAATAAAACTGTAAAAGACTGGTATTGATTATATGTTTTAGGATTACAAGATTTTGATCATTCCCCAAAAAGAAAAGATAGGACAATACAGGCCAGTGCCTTATCCATTGGGAAAAATATTAGAAGACCGAATGAATACAAAGATGTTGTGAAAATGACTAGTCTTTTAAACATTAATACAAAAACCCCAACTCTTTCCTACTTATAGAATATCCTCAAATAAATTCAATAAACATGTATCCCACCCTGAGCAATATTTAATCCAACCCTAGATCAGAACTCAAAGCCAAATACATACATATAAATCTTAGAAAGATTTAAAGATTCATAGACAAAACTCCAAGGAGAGACAAAGATCTGATATTTGTATTAAGTATAACCTTGATTGTTTATATACATCATATTCTGAACAGTAAGCTTGCAAAATAGCAGTAGCAACCTGTACTTCTCCTCTATTTCTTGATGAAGAATAATACAAAAAGTTACAATCCTCAACTCAGGGCTAGGGTTTCAAAATTTTTTTCTTCTCAACACCTAAACTCTCAATACCTAGAATGATCATGGAAAATCCTTTATATACAAAGAAATGCAACAAGCTACCGATCATTCTAGGGTTTACAAAATTCCTAACCTAAAAACTTTACAACAACCCTATTGGGTTTACAATAAATACACTTGATCAAAACTGGTGAGATATTTGTAGATGAGCCACCTTGCTTTATGTCTTCAATTCTATCCTCGACTTCTTTCAACAAATCTGATTACAATATCTCCGCTGTCACCCTGTAATAAATACCTTTCTACATCTCAACAACCTTGATGGCTCAAAAAGCAACTATCTTTACTTATCTCAAGAGGTTGGCAGAGTATTTACTTTTTCTACATGGGGTATGTACTAATAGCTCCACCTATTGTACACCACTTCACTTGGGAACTCTAAATTTGCAAATTCTACATTTTTGCCAAACAACTATTCCCGCCTGTCCTCCAATTGACTAATCTCTCACTGAATAAAATCAAACTTAGACTTAGCAGAAATTAAAGTTTCAATAGTATGAATAAAGAATAAAGTATTCTCTAGAGTCAAAATGCTAGTCATTCTAGCAGAGAAGTTATCATCTATTTGTGCTCGCCACTTAATCAATTCTTTAAGCTCACCATTCTTCTTAAAAACTCCTGCGATCAAGTCATAGCTAGGGAGTGTTAATTCCTTCTTCATCCAATTTGATTTCCTCTCAAAATAACCCAAAAGTATGTCATGCTCCACAAGCCTCTTCACATTCTAGTGCAATGGCTTGATCAATGGATCAGGATCATTTTGGTATTTAGACAACAATCTAAACAATCTCACATTTGGAGATCTCTCAATCCATTTCTTTAAAATTGGTTCAAACTCACTCTTATATTTATCCAATGAGGTGAGTAGTGTTCTTAGCCTCCTAGCATGGTCAAACAAGACTGTGGGATTCAAGTTTTTAGCAATCTGCATCACAGCCTCTGTTACCTTGTCTTGATATTCCTATGTCAATAAGCCCTTATCTTTCAAATATTCCTCTCTTAACCTATCCAATTCTTTCCTTTTCCTTTTGAAGTGATTGGTTTCCTCAAGCAACTCTTGCTTCTCCTAGTTGACTCTTGCATCAAGGTGTGTCTCTGGGTAGGGTGATGGTGGAAACTCAATGATAGGGCTAGATGATGAAGCCACTATAGGTTTTTCATCTATCATTAGTTGTGTTGACCTGTGATCCTATGGTCCTAACAATTCAATAATTAACTTGTCCTTTTGGGTCAGCTCTATCTTAAGCTCATCGTAAGACTTGAGGACAGTTTCAAATTTGAGCCTCATCTCTTCTTTTTCTTATGCATCTTTCTCTGCAACTTTGACATTAAATTTGGCAGTCTCCAAAATAAGGTTTGAAGCTTCCATGCGAGAAGTCTCACCTACTCGTTGTACCAATAGATTTCCTACATATTCTGTAGAGAGAGCCTCTCTTTTTTCTTTGTCTTCCTCCCTCTTAAGGGACCACATTACCAAGGCAACATGATCATCTGAAAAAGAAATGGCCCTAGCAACTTGTTGTGCATGTTATGTAGTAGCAACAGTCTTTATCTTTCTCTTCCTGACTTGATCAAAGACTACTGCATCAACAATATCCCATTCTAGCAGAATCAGCACCCCTGGAGTATGGACCATAGCCCTTCCCTCCTTAGGAGTAATCTTTTCAAACTACTTTTCCATCTCTCCCTTGGTCTCAGTTTCTATCTTTGTTATGTCCCTATCAAGGAACTCTTCTTTCCTCTTCTCACAGATCTCTTTAAATTGATTTACTTTCATTCTCCGTAAAAAATGGAAGAATGCCCTAGTCTTTACAAATTTGTCATCAGCGACAAAAGAATCACTAGCTTGTTTCAAGATAGAGTCAATTTGTTTACCCTCAAATTCAGAAATAGTAAGATCCATTACAACCTCTTTAGGTGCCTCTGGCATTCCTTCTTGTAACTCATCATTGGAAAAAAAGATGTTTCCCTCATTCCTCATCTATACCAATTATTCTACTACCCCATGCTCATCTAGTTGTCAGGGGGATTCAGATGGAGAGTATACATTTTGTTCTGATCCTGATCCCTCTTGCCTTTGCCTCTTTCGAGAGGGTCCTTGCATTGTTGGATCATCAATAGGCCTCTTTCCTCTTGAAATAGAAGGAATATCCTCACCTCTCTACTGTTTTGGTCGGAGAACAATGTACCCACTTCTCTTCTACATTGTATAAACTCCCCTTGGGGTCAATTTTACATATCCCGGCTGGCTCAAAATTTGCCCAGCTTTCTTAGGCTTTGTCTTGCTCACAGCAACCCTTTTCTCATTTACTGCATGCATGATGCCTTCAAAATGCTCCATAAGAGCCTCTACCTTTGTTTCCCATGGCTCAAAACCATTCAATGGATCATAAGCTCTATCAAAATTTCTAATGAAATCTATAGTCTTCTTGTAGATCACCCACTTTTCTTTCTTTATTTCTTGATTTTGGAGATCAAACTCATTCCTTATTATATCCTTAGGAAAATTGAACTGGTGCTCCATAAGAGCACACCTAATCTTATCCCTAAACATTCCTAATAAGAAACCCTCATTATATGCACATTTTGATGCACATGTAGGCATTCTGTAGGGTTGCAAGACCTGGTTCAAATATACCCATCCTCCCTTAGTAATAAAAATATCGATGAGCAATTGTAATATCAGGGAAGAAAGTCCCTCTTCCTTTACCAGTAAGGGCATTCTCCTGTAGATCACCAATCTACCTCAAAATTTCAACATATCCTACCTTCAATGGAACTTGGTAGGGAAAAATGTAAAGTGCCTTTCTGCAACCATATACTCAAAAAATTGTGGAAACAGGATACAATATGATATCACCAAAATTGTGAACTATAGTAATATCCTAGCAAAACTCTTTTGGTCTAATCAATCTTAGCAACTCCCTTGGGATTCTAGGATTATCAAAAAATAACAGTGTCCTAAGTCTTGAAGCAAAATCCCTATCAAAGGCAATGAAACTAGCATTATCTCTATCCCATGACAAAGCTATGGTCCACAACTAAATTGGAAGGGTCTCTCCATTCCTCACTTTAACAATATTGACTATTGAGCTGAAAAACTGCTCACCCTTTTATAAAAACATATGCATGAGCATAGAAGACCATCCAAAGGGCCCACTAACCTTCATATTTTTTTTCCCATTAACCCCTCATGGATTAGGTCAGCTAAGTGAGAGGAAAAATAAAAAATTAATGCCAACTAGGGATATAAAGATTGCACCATCATGAACATATATGGAACTGGCATATGAGTGGCCTCATCATGCCCTAGGATTTAATTCAAAGACTTATAAAAACCTTGTGCTCTTTTGCTAAACAAATCCAATCTAAAGGGCTCTGGTGTACTTTGATTGATAACACACATAAATCCAATCTGGTCTAAAAAAATCCCTTAGAGGCCCTATCCTCAAATAATCCTTCTGAGCTTCATTTATCTCTGTGAATTTAGTAAAATCTATTTTTTCTATCCCAAAAGAAGGATCATTTAATGAGAAGACCTCCCTAATCTCATCATCTGTGATACTAATTAGGTTATTTCCATTTACATCCTTGACACACTTTGTCATAGGATCATAACACTTGGCAATTTGGATTAACAATTATGCATCCATGAAAACCCCAGGAACTACCAACTTTCCTATATCAAATTTCCATATGTTGCTAAGGGGGGCATAGGAATTCCTCTGTGAGTATGTTGTTTTAAACAAAGTAAGACCATTATAATCTTCTCCCACCCTAGCATCTCTCATCTAGCTCCCTCTGTCATGGAGACCACTATGTACATAATCCCTAGAGTTCCTCAAGACCAATTCTTTCAATCTAGCTGCCCCATTATCTGAATGCGAGAGCAATTACATTAAGTCTTTGAAAATGCCCCTATCCTTATACTCTATCTTCTGAGGCAGTCCCCTCTTTGGCAGCATTTTTGCTAGGGTTTCTTAAAACAATGGATAAATTCCCAAGAAAACCCTAAATACTATTATCTAGCAACACAATTTCTCTTATAATTTCTTGACAAACTTCAAACACTTCTCAAATTTAGGAGATTATGACCTACCAGGCACCTGAAAAATAATTCTTGATATTGCTCCAGAGAACAATCAAGTTCACTAAAATACTTATGAGACAGGTAAACAATACGATGATTAAATTTGGGTATATAATATGTCGCCAACCATTTGCAATTCATCCACACGTAGCTCATTAAGTCTGCCATTACTAGAAATAGCCTCAGCATTCATAGGACATGAGCAATGTCACAGAGAAAAAATTTAAATTCAAACTGTTGATCTTGTTTCCTTTTCGGTGCATCGGACAATCTGCAAAAATAGCTACGCAACCTCCCTTTTATTTTCCCCAAACTAGTTCCCTACCAATGAGAATAGCTTAATTTAACCATGTGGGAAAAGAAAAAACTTAACTTAATTTTGATCAGAGCAGGTAGGTGTCACCTTGTCACTAAAGCGCAGGCATAGGACCCAAGCATCTTTCCCCAATGGTGTAATGACAACCACAGGATTCTTTCCAACTCATAGCGCTTCACCATTTCCCAAAGCAATGACCCCACACTTCCTTTTTGAAATCTTCATCGAATAAGCAAATGCCACGTTGGACAAATCAATAGGTGTAAAACCCTAACTTTCTCCTCGGTGTCAAGCATACTGACAACCTGATAGTTTACCTCCTGCCTTCATCCAATCAAAAAAGAACCTGTCAGCATGAACTAGTGGCAGAGGACCCACCTTTCAGTCTTCATCCTTTAAATAAGATCAATGGCTATCGCTATACCACAAGCCTTAAAAATCATGCACCTTATCCTAGTGGTATACTAACAACTATGAGATCTATTTGAACCTTAAGTATCCAAGAAAGCTGACCCCATAATGACACTTCACTTAACTCTCTGTTGAATCAAAAGCTGCCACGTTTACAAGAATAGGTGGGCGGGCCCTTTCTCCCTTTCTTTTTTAATATCAAACCTCCTGTCGACCGCCATATCATGCTTATTTCAACCAATCAAAAGCACACATGTCAGAGTGACATGGAAATTTAGGGCTCACTCACCATCTCATCCATCTTATAGCATAGAACAGTCATCGCTATACCGTGAAGCTTAAATACTTCACATATTTTACCAATGGTATAATGACAACCGTAAGATCAATCAGTGTTTTACCCTTTGAAAAGTCCGACCCCACAGCTGCTACGTCACCTAAGATAGATTTCAACCCAAGAGACTCCACGAAGACTACCCAGCTAGAAACTACAGCTGTCAGAACGGATGTTAATCGGATGCTTGTCACTAAACCGCGACACTTAAAAAGAGATCAACTATTCCCAATGGTATAGCGATAGTTGTCAATGTATTCCTTTGTTTAATCACCAACAGGCTTCACCAAACATGGGCCCACTGAGACAGGTGTCCTCTTGTCACTAGATTGCATATTAGAAACTCTGACAACAGGAAGCCTTGAGATTTAACGAGGACCACACATTTTTTTAAAAGGTTAGTCACTTAGAAAAATTGACAGGAAACTTAGGCTTTGAAAGAAGTGTTAAAAAGGGACCCCACTCGACAACCTAATGACATAACATGTAAAGTGGTGACTTTAAAAGGGGTGAAAATTGCACATGTGTATTTGGAAATTTAGTGAGCCAAAAAGTAACGCAAAATTATAACAATGCTAAGACTAGCTAGGGCTTCCATCAAACCTAGGGTTTTACCATAAAACCTCACAATTAGGTCTAAGAACTAGATTTTAAAAGTTTTAGCATGAAGCTGAAAAATTTTAGGATAGTGATAATAGGATGAATATGACATAACTATTCTCATCTCAGTACAAAAATCAATTAATTCTTGGGACCTAAAACTCATAGCATTGTCCATTACTAGTTTCATGGGAACCCCAAACCTAGTAACTATGTTATTCATCAAGAATTCAATAACTACTATACTAGTTGCTTTTTTAGTTGTAATGGCTTATATCCACTTAGTAAAATAATCAGTGGCCACCAAAATGTGACTATGCCCTCCACTGGATTTCTCTGAGAACTCCCTAATAAAATCAATGCCCCACATAGTAAAAGAAGCTTCTGCAACTATAGGGTTCAATAGAAAAGCACCTAAAAATTTCAATTTCTTGGAAAATCTCTGACATGATTCACATTTTTGAACATATGAATGGGTATCCTTGAACAAGACTGGCCAATAATATCCATCCCTTAGAATTTTTGGGCTATAGATCTAGCTAAATAATGCTCTCTACACAACCCAGAGTGCATCTCTTTTAAAACCTTTTCAGATTGGTACTTATCTAGACATAAGAGCAACATTCCATCATTATCTTTCCAAAAAAAATCACCTTGTATCAATACATATCTTTGAGCCTGCAACCTCAAGCTCCTTCTTTGGTTGTCATTCAAATCCTATGGACAAGTAGCATACTTGAGAAAGTGAACAATGTTAGTATACCATGGTTGCGTCTCTATACTTGTCACATCTTCCTTACCAATGGCCACATTGTTTACTTGCACTAGGTCCATATTTTCCTCTTTCATGAGCTTAGCAAGTCCCAGACCTCTTACAAGCTTAGTTATGTGGAGGTCAATGTCAAACTCTTGAATTGTATTGATCAATTTACATCTTTTTCCAGTAACCTCACTTTGACTCAAAATATTTTTCATTGTTGCATGGGGCACATAAGCATTTACCTTAGCACATACTAGATAAGACCTAAAAGCCTTAACCACCTTTACTAGTGCATATTCTTGCTTCTCCATCAATTCATAGTTAAGCTTAGCAGACTACAGTGATTTACTGAAAAAGCAATTGGGTGTTCAAACCCTTCTTCATCTTTTTGTAACAAAATAGCTGCAATTGTATGAAAAGATGCAAAAGAAAATAGAGAAAAAGGATTTGAATAGTCAGGGGATATTAAAATAGGAGCCTCTTGGATTGCTTGTTTAATTTTTTCAAAATCTTGTTGAGTCTCACAATTCCAATAAAACTTAACATCTTTCTTCAAAAGCTTCACAATAGGTTTGACTAGTTCTGCAAAATTGGCAATAAACCTCCTAACAAAATTAATTTGTCCTAGAAAAGACTGCACACCTTTCATATTTTTGGGAGGGGGGACCTTTTTTATTGCTTCCACTCTTTCTGGATCAATTCTCACTCCTTCCTTTGACACTATGTGACCCATAAATTTTCTCTCAATTACAGCAAATTGATATTTCTTGGGGTTTAATGAAATGCCAAATTCTAAAGCTTTGACAATAACTCTCTCCAAATGTTTGTAGTGGTCCTCAGCTTTCTTATAATAGGTATTCAGGTCATCTTGATACACAACCATTAAAACATTTATCAATTCCTTAAAAGAAACATCCATTGCTCTTTGAAAAGTTGCTCCAGCATTTTTCAGGCCAAAGGGCATGCGGACATATACATAAGTTCCCCAAGGGGTTGTGAACATTGTCTTGAATTGTTCAGACTCTTTAACCAGAACTTGGTTGTACCCTGAGAACCCATCCATCATAGACAACAACTCATAGCCAATTACCCTATGCAACATAGCTTCCATCTTAGGCAATCCATAGTTGTCTTTGAGTGATGCTACATTTAAATTCCTGAAATCAACACAAAGTCTAATGTCACCATTCTTTTTTCTCACTGGTACAAGGTTAGAGACCCAAGAAGAATGTCTAATAGGCTCAATGATACCAGCATCTCTCAATTTTGTCAATTTAGCCTGCATCTTTGTAGCTAGTCAAGGGTTAATAGGCCTCTATTTTTGTCTAAATAGTTGTGTATCTTCTTTCAGGGGGATCTCATGTTGAGACAGGTCATCTTTATATGCTTTGATCATCATAAGACCAAGAAAACACATGCTTATATCTCTTCAACAGTCTTATCAAATTTCCTCTAACTTATCTGCTCAACTTCTTCCCAATATAAACCATTTGAGGGGAGGTTTCAGAACCTAGGTTTATTTCATCTAAGTCTTCCATTTTTATGTTAGACTTTTGAGACAAGTAACCATCATTTATCTTGAACATTCCTTCTAACTCTACCAACCCTTTTGGTATGTGATTTGATGGTAATTATACAATCTCATTTCCCATAACACACTCTTTTCCCTCAATATACTATCATGCCTCGTTGAAATCTATCTGATGTCCATCATATTGATCTAAGCCCTGAAGAAACCTAAGGATATCAAACTCATCCTCAAAAACTTGCCAATTATACACATTGTCACGCACTGCAAGCCTACTTTTGGTTTCTAACATGGACACACTAGTGAGGGTAATGTCATATTTTTGAGGGCAACATTGGCAAGGAAATTTTCCATGATATAATTGGACCTTTCTAGCCAAAGGAGATTGAAAGCATCAAAGAACTCTAGTCTATCCCAAACAACATGTTTGTACAATTTCAATCTCTCATCCTTAACAGTGTACTTAGGTCTCAATTGGGATATGATTAATTGGGAATCACCATGGACTTTTCGGCATTTGATATGATGTTTTATAGAGACATCTAATGCCAATATTAGAGCCTCATATTTAGCAGTATTATTAGTGCACTCAAAGGTTAACAAGAAAGAGTATTTAAATCTAATACCTGATGGGGAAATGAATACAACACCAGCTCCTAATCCTTCCTTGGACAAACCACCATCAAAAAACATTTGCCAGAGTCCATTTTGTTGCAATATTAATTCATCCACTATTGGATCTACGTTTTTCATCTGAGGCATTATTTCTTCAATCATGAAGTTGTCCATGTCAATATCCACAATACAATTCAAGTCCTCTAGTGCCACCTTTTCAACCATGACTAAAGAACGGGGCTCTCTATACAATTTTACCTCAGCTCCATTGACTAGAATAGTAGCATATGATAGATCCAACTACAACTTTTCACCCATTGTTGCAGCCCACTATCTTGAAAACAACATGCCATAGTGAGGTTTTGTATCAACCACAACCACATCCATCTTGTATGTGGCTTTAGGGAATGTTGCAATCTTCACTTCCATTCCAACTAAAGTCCCAACAATAAGCACTTCCCTATTATCCATAGCATAGCATCTACCATTAGATGTGTCTGCTTGTAATCCCAGCTCTTTCATTACATGATATGGCATTACAGTGGCAGCAGCACCAGAATCAATCATACATTTTTTTAGCAAAAACTTATTCACTATTAGTGTGACATAAAAAGGGTCAATAGAAGAAGGCTCTTGTGTCACAATATTACCAATACACAGATCAAAAATGTCATTATTTTAAGTAGGCTCTTATACTATGTTCCCCTTTTCTTGCACAACAAGAGCTACTCCTTGGTCATTTATGAGAGCCAAGGCTGTTGTCTTGTGTTCCTTAATCTTTAGCATTTCAAGTAAAGGGATGGAAACCTTCATTTGAGACAAAGCATGTCTCATATCAAAGGTAGGGGGATCATCACAAAGATGAAGAGGATCTTTGGGTCTGCCAATTCTTCTTTTAACTTTGTCAACAATAATTTCCTCATTCTTAGCCAGGCTAGTAAGATTGTTGTTCTCAAAGCTACCCTTCAAAGTATTCCTCTCTATGCCTTGAGCCTTTTCAAAATACCTAGGAAGTTTTCTGAAAGTATAGAGAAAATCCAAAAGAACTTTCTTTGGTTCAGAGTCAAGAAAAAGAAAAGAATGGCTCTTATTGCTTGGGAGAAGGTTTGTAAACTGACAAGGAAAGGGGGTCTTGGTCTTCACACTATTAGAAGTATAAATGAGTTTCTTATGGCTAAACTCCTTTGGAGAATGTTCAAGAACTCAGGAGAATGGAGACTATATGGCACAACAAATATAATAGGGACAGCTCTGACTTCAATAATTTCTTAAACTCTGATCCTATCCAAGGTGGATCATGTATTTGGGGCAATCCTTTAAGAAGAAAGGATATGATAAAGAAGGGAGTCAAATGGAACGTTGGTAATGGAAATAAAATTCTCTTTTGGGATGACACGTGGCTACTTGATAAACCCCTTAAGGAGGTACCTATTTGGAATGAAATGCTTATCCTTTGCAAATAGACTTTGGGCATTCATGTGGAGGACTATTAGGGAGGGGACAAATGGACTAATCTAGCCAGGATTGATCATTCACTTAGGAGTTTGAATAACCTTTTGAATGTTGTGGTTATTATTGATGAAGAGGATACCCTAATTTGGAGACATAATTCTAATAGCATGTTCTTAGTCTCCTCTCTATACATGCATAACTTTGAAGATAGTCTTGAACCATGTTGGGCTAAAGCCTAGTTCAAGGGATTAACTCCTAAAATTAATGTTTTCTTTTGGATCTTATTGCAGGATAAAGTTCTTACAATTAACAATCTCAAGAAAAGAGGCCTTGTTCTTACTAATAGATGTTGTCTTTGCAAAAAAGATGAGGAAAATATCAATCATATGACCATCCACTGTTCTTTTGCTAGGCAAATTTGGGAAAAATTCTTTGATATGATGAATTTGGAGTGGGTGTTCCCTCAAGAAATTCAAGAGTTGTTTACTTGTTAGAAGCCACTAACTAACAATAAGTTCCTAATCTCCTTTTGGAATTTCTTCCTTCCCTTCTTGTGCTAGGGGGTTTGGAAAGAAAGGAATGACATAATTTTTAGGAACAAGGAGTCCAATTGGGATAGTATTTTCCACAAGATCAAGAGAGCTCTGTTGAAGAATTTGGGGTTGATTAAGAATTATCAAGACCCAAAGTATGATTGGGAGGAAAAAGTATATAAGAATTGGAATTTTGAAGGAAGGAAGGTTCAAGATACCAAAAGAAATCTGAGAAGAGAGGCTAGGTGGGACTGCCCCCCTAATGGTTGGGTTAAAGTCAATTTTGATGGTGCCTCTAAAGGCAACCTTGCAACTGCTGGCTATGGTATGGTTATCAGAGATGAGTATGGGAACTAAAAAGGGGCTTTGGCCATTCCTATGGGTTTTAATACCAATCAGGTGGCAAAGGCTAATGTGGCTCTTCATGGGTTGCTATTAGCCAAAACGAAGGGTTATACTAAAATATGGATTGAAGGGGATTCCCTAAATATTGTTAATTGCTTGAAGAATACCATGACCCCCTTGTGGACCATAGCCAATGTTATTAGCACATCTAAAAATATTATTGAGTCCTTTGAAATGTGCATGATAACCCATGTTTTCAAGGAGGCCAACTCGGTGGCTGACTTGGTAGCAAATGTGGCTTGTAAAACCCAGATGGAAATTAAGTGGAATGATGGTTTTGATCTCCCTTGTGAAGGGTCATCATTAATTAATAAGGAGTGGATGATGAGTAAGCAACACATTTTGAATGAAGATTTTATTAATGAGTATTGAGTGTAGTAATCTTTGTGACGATCATGAAGGATAGTGGGCTGATTTCAAGATAATTATTGGGGTCCCTTGGCACGATTTATGGGTTCTGCAGAACATCAAAAGGTTTTATTAAAATTCGAAGGCTAACTTGCAAAGTGTTGGGAATTATCTGGAGAAGGGATTTATGTTCTCTTACATAGCTATGGGAGGTAGGAAGAGGAGGTACGAGCTGGTGAGCTGTAGTGATTGGAAACAAAACAAGGAGATATGGAAGATTGTCGAAGATGGGGGTGTGGTGACTTATATGGAGAGATTGCATGGAGGGAAAGTTGTTGCGACCAAAAATTTCATCAAAACATGGAATAAGGGGAATGTTTTGGTTGGTACACAAAGTATGGAGGTGACTGAGGAAGTGATTGTAGAAGCAATTGGATTGATGACTAAGCGCATCAACTTCTACAGGGATAGGAAGATTTCAGACAAAGCTTTGGAGGCATTTGCGGCCATGGAGCAGGAGAGGAATTGAATGGTTAAGGTGAACAAATCGTACTTTGATCCTAAGTGTATTTCCAGGCCTTGGCACCTTTTTTTATTTTTTATTATAGGCTATATTACCCTGGATGGTCATTATAATAAAATATACAACCATCATCTTATCCTTCTAAACCACTTTAGGCATGGGGTAAAAATTAATTTTCTTTTTTACTTGCTGAGCTCTTTAAATGTCTCTATCCTCCACTAGAAAACGGACCCGGAGGGTGATCATGCCTGCCATGAAGGGCTCATGGTCCTCATTTTTGAGGTGTTGAAATCAAAGAAGGTGGAAAGACCCTGGCTTAACAGAAAAGCCCTTGAAGATTATGACACTGATGGGAAGGATTCTAAGGAGCCTTTTATGGAGGAAATGGAAGAGGAAGAGGGGGACTCTGACGATTTTGTGGAGTCCAGCACAAAGAGAAATAAAAATAAAAGGAAGGTGGAGGATTCGACCATAGATATGGATGTAGAGGATGAAGTGAGCAGGGAGGAAAGTTTTAAGAAACAGGGGAAAAAAAGAATGGAGCCCATCGGCAAATGCACCAAAGCCAAAAAAGAGAAGAACAAACTTGCGAAAAGCATTGTTATTTCCTCTAATGAGGTTTCTTCCTCTCAGGAAAAGAGTAATCAAGAAGACCATGTGGACACCAACCCTGCTGTGGAGGAGAGTGTGGAAACTAGAAAAAATGTGTGGGTTGAGGAAAATATCTTGCACAAGGTCACACAAGCTATGAATAACATTGGGAAAGATGAGTATGAGAAGGATAAGGTCAACATGGAGAAGGAGAATGTGGAGAACTCTAAGGAGAAAATGGAGGAAGGGAATAAGGGTTTTAAGAATACGAAGGCAGGGAATATGGATTTTGAAAATCTAGGATGTTTGGCTTTTCTGACTACCCTCAATATTATGAAGAATGACATCACTGTGATGAAGACCCATATTCACCAGTTGTAAAAAGAGATGGAGGTTCTTAAAAGGATGCACCTAGGGGAGAAAATGATGGGCTAGACAATTGATGAGATCACTGACACTGTCACCAGGGCTGAGGGTCTTGCTATTTTCAATGACAGAATTATTGCCATGGAGGTCAAATTTGAAAATAGTAACAATATGACAAGGAAAATTGAAATTATGGAAAAGAGAATTGACAAGTTGGAGAAGATCATGGGGAATATTGCTTAGTAGAGCTATGCTATCCTAAAAGCATCAAATGAGCATGTGAAGATCCTGGTGGACAAGCTTGATAATGGGAAAGGGAACTAAGAGGTCATGGACACTAAAGATGATCAGGGCCCTAGCAGGCGTACGAGGTCTAGGTTCAAGAATATGGAGGATGGAAACAAGACTGACATGGATGATCTAAAGTTGTCTGTTGCAAACATGTAGATTCTTGCTGATCAAGCAGCAAAACTGATGAAATGTGTTTAGACAGTAACTTGTTGTCTTGCTTTCCTTTTTTTGTCCTTTGTCTTTTGGTTGTTCTTTTTGTTTAAGGACTAGTTTGTGTGGTTTTTTTTTGCTGCTGATGCACTTGTCCTACTGGTGCTTAAATGCCTATTTTGTTCTCCTATTGTAAAACATTTTGGGTCCTTTCAAAACCTATTTTTACGTAATCAAAACAATTTCCTCATTTCTTTTCTTTCCAGTTACAAGCCCTTCCTTCTTATTGTTTACATCATTGGGGTTTAGGGAATCCTTTGTCCGAGGTGAATCCTTAAAAAATATTGATCTCAAGACTCCTTGATCAGTATCCACCCTTCTATTCCTCAGATTGTATGAGGACCTGGCTTGTGTTATAGTAGCCATAGTTAAGGTTCTAATATCCTCTTCACTAGGCTTTCTCCATTGTTTTTCATCTGATCCTGACCCTACCACATTAACTTTACAAGTGTCAACATCAAACTCATCGTGATCAAAATGAGTAAAAACTTGCTGCTCATAATCAAAGAGAAGCCTCCTCTTATGATCAACATCAGGAAAGATCTCTTCATCATCTGAAGATAAAAAAATCCCCCATCATTTCAGTGGTAAACATGTTAACATTAGGTTTTTCAGACTCTTTGTAATCTCTTGCATATGAATTATTAGCATCTTCCCCCAAGGCTTGAGCCACAACACACTAAAAAGTTGAATGGGGCATGTTACAAGCCACACACCAAGGAGTGTTCTCCACATTGTGTGTTATGTTTTTCTATAAGGGATCCGGTGTGTCTCTCCCCTTTTGGGGTTCATTATTATCAAGGATAGGCCTCCCATCTTTCCAATTTGTCTTATAGGGCATATCTCTTAAGTTAGGGAGTCTATCCTACCTTTGATGGGGTGGTCTTACATCTTGGAAATTCCTGCCACCCTTTTCAAATTTTGTTAAGAAATCCTTGGTAACATTAGCCGACCTATCCATTTTATCATCATCCTTAGATAGCCTTGTAGGTTGTGGCCTAGTTTCCTTCCATAATCTTCCTTCATCCCTTTTATACATTTGACCAGATGCCTTTCTATTACTCTCAATGTTTATAGCCAATTTGAAAGCATCCCTCAAAGTATGGGGATTCTTATCTCTTAGAAGGTACGACATTTTACCATCCAAAGCATTGAAATAAGTGGTTAAACAGACTGCATCATCCAACCTTAACACTTGGAACAATTTATACATGGGCTTTTGGAATCTACCATTGAACTCAGACATGCTCTCATTTTGATGTTTCTTGATATTATTGAACTCATTGAGCATGTAACTTGAGTTAACATGTTCAGCATATGGTTCCTTAAAACTTTTCACAATTCATCCCATGATGTAATGCTATTTTCTGGCAAGCCTCTATACCAATCCCTAGCATCTTCAATCAATGACTGAACAAAGAGCTTCATTACAACATCCTCATGCTCAATTTCATAGTCATTAATTTTGTCTATGAAGAATTTCAAATGATCTTCACATGTAACCACATTATTTCTAGTGAACTTAGGGATTGTTTCTCTAATCTCATTTGGGATGAGATTAGGTTGCCCAAGGATACCATCAAAAAATAAGGGCTTATACCTATCTAGGTGAACTGGTCTTCTTTGGAAATTTTGTGAGATCTGGGCTATTACTCCAACATTTTGACTAGGTATTGTGGCATTTTGGCTACCAATCACAGGGACTGTAGCACTAGTGTTTGAAACATATCCAAGTACATTTTTCTTGGGATTTGAGACTTGGGCTTTAGGGACAATATTACAAAGTTTACCGGAGGGCATTGTTCCTAAATTCATAGGGAAAGAACTGTTGGTAGACATATTCATATTTGCATGCAGGAAGGCAATCTTCCTTTTCATTTTGTTAGCGGTAGCCTCTAATTCCAACTTCTCAAGTTGGAGGGCCGAATCTTCCTTGGCCTTTCTTGCTTTTTCCAATTCTAAGCCTGCTTGGGAGACAATGTTAGAAGGAACAACATTTTTCTTAGGCTCATTAATGCTTATGCCCACCATTTTCTATTTTCCTTTATTAGAAACATCTTTAGGGGCATATCTAAGGTCGTCATTCATTTTAATCTCTGAGGGTTGTAATTTCCTAATGACAGGGCCTTCCTCTACAAACTCATCCCTTTGTGGGTCAAGTTTACTAGCATTTTCTTGGTTCCTCAGAGTTCCTATATCTCCAAACAATTCTTTGTTTAAACCATGAACATTTTGATTTAAACTTTTAGCCTGGATCTCATTATTTTTATTTTTCTTATGAGATTGTGTCTTTCCATAAACAAATCATAGATTTTTTGTTCCCATACCTTCATTCTTTCAGTAATTTCTACTAATTGTTCTTGTTCTTTCCTCTTCAAGGCTTCTACTTCCTCTTTTAACTTGTCAGAATCATAGGAAGAAGCTTCTACAATAGATGTTTCCCCTAAAGGTTCTAAAGTTTCTTTTGCAGGAAAGAAACCCACATCAGTGAGTTCATCTTCTTGAATGGGATTAATCATGTTAGGCATGTTCTTCCTATTAACTTCTAGTCCATTAGAGGAAGAGGAAGCTTCATGAGGAATGGGTGTGGGGATTCTCTCCCTAATGGGTCTAGGAGAACTAGGGTTGAAAATACCTCTTCTAGACCATTATCTCTGACTAGGCATTCGTAGTTCATCTATATTACTCTCTGGATGATCTTTGTAATATGACCTAGTATATCTTTGCTGACTCATGGTATGTCACAACAAAATATCACAAGTTTTACAAATACCTGCAACTGGTAAATACAAATTATTAAGGGTTGCCACACACAGATAAATGGGAATGAAATTTTTATGCTAGTCTACAATAAAGACAATGGATAGCACTGTATGAATAAATCAAATCCACTATATACTCAATTTGATCCCTAGTAGAGTCACCATTTTTGTTAGCACTTAAACTTGTAGATGATTAAAATATTTAGGAAATTCACTAAACACAAGATTCGTGTACTCCCAACAGCTGCATCCAGCACAATTTAAATGCTAAGGTATTAAGGCTTCAAGCCTTCTTCACTTTGAGTAAAACTCAGGTGGGTTTACCTCTCTCAAATGCTTCTACAAAGCACTATAAAATTGATCTATGTGCTTGCACATAGTCAAATATACTCAAGTAACATACAAATAAAGTAAATAGAATGGTTTTTTGATATTTTGGTAGTGAAAAGATGCAAATCAAGGTAAAACTAGTGCCTTATTCATTGGGTCAGAGTCAAAACTAAACATCTACAAAATCCTATTAATAATAAAAATACTGGAACTCAAATGAAATGCCTAGTAGTTCATTATCCCAATTCCTAGCCCTGCCAGCAAATTTATGTATAGATCTTTAATTCCCAAAGACCTCCCTAAAGATTTACTCTCTCCTTGAGAGAAACTTTGAGTTCAACCCCCATATTCATCTTATGAACAACACATTAAAGAGCCTTACTAATTAATGCATAAGAAAAATAAAGAATCCATACACAAAGACAACCAGAGATAGCAACAAAATTCAAATGTATTTGTATTAATTTTCAACTGTATCCATACAAATTTCAACAAAAACTTCAAAGAAGTCAGATTCTATTTTTAGAACTTTCTTTACAAAAACTTTCACCACCCTTCAAAAAGAGAAAAAACTTGCTACTTATACCTCTAGCCCTCTTGGAATCCTCAAAAGGATGCAAAAAGCTTTGAATGGCAAGGAAAATGACTTGCACTACAGACAAAAAGTACAAACCATAATGACAATGACTGGAAAAACAAAAAGTAGTGCACAACTACTAGCACCTTTACAAGTGGCACCTTTGTCTGAAGATATTTCAGAGCAGTTACATGATTTGTTTCATTAATGATGACCGCTATTGCAGGCTAACTTACTTCATCCTATTTTCGGTACATGCTCTCCCTATAGTTTTGGATCAGGTGCCAAGTGTACTTTATTCTTCTTCTTCCAACACTGGGACATCTGGCTTCTTCTTTTTCCTCTTTGTCATTTTGTCCCATGTTGCCACATCATCATCAGATGGCCAATTGTAGGCATGTAGTTCCTATAATGACTTGATCTATAGGTCCCACATGGAATAAGTTATACCTTTAACCTCTACCATAAACCGTATGAAATCACCTTCAACCTTAAATAAACTATCAATTATACCATTGCATCCCTCCAAGTCTAAGGCATTGTCACTATTAAAGAAAGCTTCTTGTTTAATTATCAACTGACCCATTGATTTTTTCCATTCATCTACATTGATTACACTTCCATCATCACCATAAACTAAAGGTAGGTACTTACTATAATCCTTATCAAACATAGCCAACTTGGATTTTATCTGGTTAGACTTTCATTTAAAAAACTTGTAGATAGCACTCACTAAACCAATCTTTTCATATACTTATGTCACTACCTCAGGGATATCGGGCCTATGCTCCTGCAAAGTATCAAGCTTCTCAAACAATAGGCTCCTCCCTGACCACACATTGAATAGTGGCTCCAAAATGGCTAGTGACTCATTCACCTGATCATTGGCCTTGTGCAATAGACTAACTGATTGATGGACTGATTCTATCTTCTCCTTTATTTTGTTTTGCCTATATTGCACAATCTTTGTTATGGTATCCAGGGATGCATCCAATCTTATTTTCTCTAAGTCCTCAGTAGGATTATCAAAAATTTCTACATCTGTTTGAGGAGGGGCATCAATTTGCAAAGAAGGGGGAGGGACTACCTTTGAAGCTTCTTCAAGCTTGGCTTTCAAATCCTCAAGTTCATCCTCCATCTTTTTAATTATCATAAGTTTTAGATCCATGTCCTTTCCAACCTTCATTGAATTCTCAAATAATTTGTCATACCTCTCTGACAATTGGATTGTTTTGGCCGCATTGAGGTGAGAAAAGTGTTCAACTACCTTTGCTACCTCAAGATCAGTAGTATTTTGCATAGTCCAGACAATCTTGTCTCCCTCCATCTTATCTTCAATGCTTACTAAGGCTTTCTTCTGAGTTCTAAGGGCCATAGACCAAAGTGCAACAACCTGTGATTTGGGGTCATAACTACTCCCTCTGATCATGTCATCTATCTCCACTTCATATGACAAGCTCCCCTCTAGCTTCTTTCTAATTTGATCAATGATGAAGGAAGAGGTCAAGTCCCATCCAGGAGTTAGAAGCATGCCACTTGATTAAACCATCTCTCTTGCCTCCTCCATAGTAATCCTTTCAAGACTGGGATCATAAGACGTTAGGGCCCTCATAGTTTCTTCACTTGGTTGCATTCCTTTAGGTAGGGACCTTCTCACTTCATCTTGCTTCCTCCAAATGAGGAAATCCTTAAATTCTTTTCTTTTGATGAATTGATCATCATTGAGAAACTCCTCATGATAAATTTCTCTCTCATCTATTCCAATTAATAAGGGTAAATCCCCTTCTTCTTTTGATACAATTTTCTTGCCATCCCTGATGGCCATTCTTATTTGATGGTGATAAGCCTTATTACCAAGAACAAGAGCTAAAGCAATGTCAATTACTTTCTTTTTCTTTCTCACCTTTGAAGGCTCACCAGCCTCAAGCCCCTATTTTTTCAAAGGTGGCTTAGAAGTAGCCTCCTTCTCCTATTTTTCTTGAGTGAAATCAATTATTGGTGCATCCTCTCCTTGAGGTGGGATATTGCCCTCTTGAGATTCATCAATGAACTCCTCAAGCTCAAATGTAGAATAATCTCTTGGCACATCCAATTTCACCTTAAGCATCCCCTCCAATTGGTTAGACAGGTTTCCATGCGTCTCTATAATCTTTTCCATTCTTTGCAAATATGGAAGCTCAGAGAAATAACCACCAAAAGGAATTCCTTCCTTCTTCAGTCTGACCTCTATGTCTAGAAAATCAAAATATTTGGTCAATCTTCTTCCTGCTTCATCAAGGTCCAACATATTTCTTGTCACATCCTCCTCATCTAGGCCCTCATGCTCTCTAATTGTTCCAATGCTAGGAATCAAATTCATCCTGGGAATCCTGATGAAGCCATCAGAATCAACATACTGGAAAGTACCTGTAGCCATTTTGAAGTGATTGAGCCAACTACTGACCTAGTCTAGTGGTCTTTTTCCAATCAAGAAGCTACCAATTCTGAATTACCTCAGAGTGAAGGTACCCTTTCTATGAGGTGCAAGGTGCTCTTTGTCAATCCATATTAATTGCTAGATGAATTCCATCATAGCAACCCTAGGAGGTGCAAACTTAGGAAGTAAGTGTGGAGGTTGGGGGAAACCATAAACTCTGATGACTGTGAAGGTGCTCCCTAAGTAGAAGTCTCCCCAATTATGGTTTCCTAGCCATTTATCCTCAAATTGCATTGGCCTTAACACCCTCAAATCCTTGGTTGACAACCTCACCACATTTGTTCCCAACATCTGAAGAATTGGATGGACAAAACAATTCTAGAAAATAGAAAAGTTACACTCATTGGATGTATAATTCCAAGCTCTCAACCAACATTGCACTGGGTTAGGAATACCTTCAAAAAAGTCCTTATTTTCAACATTCTTGCATGAAGTTTATTGAAATGGTGGTATAAAATTAAATTCATAAGGAGGGAATAATGCATGAACCTAATGGGTCTTTCATTCTCCTTAACAGACACAAACCCCTCATGCATCCTATCAATTACATACTGGATGTAATCATAATCAGTATTTGTGTGGGAATTCTGAATATCCGGGATAATCACTAAAAGTTCTGCAGGAATTTTCTCTTCATCCCCATCTATCCCTAAAACCCTACACAACCCATGACATAATAATTTCATATAATGACAGAAGGATGAAAATAGATAGGGAGAATTCATACTTTCCGGGAGAGGGGCTATATATTTACCCTGCATGGGAATATGTTTAACAATCTAGCTCTTTACTGACCCAATGTTACTGGCATACTTTTTCCTTTCTTTTTTCAAATATATTTCAGTGGACAAAGAAGCATAGAAATAAAACACCTTTATGAAAGACCCTCTATCCAAGGAAATAAAAATAGACTTGTCTTCACACCTAATGGCTTTAGAGATGGGGTTATACAGCCTAGCTAGCTCAATAATTAAATCAACATCTAAAAACACATCAGGTACAATTAGCTTTGCCATCCCCAACAACCAAGGATTACAAATAGGTATAGGCTTATGCCTATTTTTATAGAAGTATGAGTATATAGTAAAACTTGATCCTGAACGCATGATAGGGTCTCTACACTTGTCCATAAGGTCCTCAAACACCATGTCAATGGCCTTCTTATTGTGATTTGTACCAGGGAGAAGCTTAACAAACTCATCTGAATAATTTGGCTTTCCCTTTTCTTCTCCACTCTGCTCTTTTGTAGCTCCACTGGATGATGCTACACTCACCTCTGGATGACTCATTTTGATGGAATAGAAATTCATAGCACTGCAACCTTTTGCACTTCTTACTCTCTACTTTAGTGCCAACAATCACAATTACCTTTAGATTGATTCAGCATAGAAAGCAATGAAGTCTTGTCTATATAGCCTCAAAAATTGAATATGTACAATTGCTAAATCACAAAGAATCATGGCTATGTCACTTCCCCATTCAATTCTTCATACTACCAACTTTTGAATTAGGCTATCTATGGCATGGATACTGATAGGATGATTTAAAAATGAAGAAAAAGCGTGAGAATAATGATCATAGCTTTTTAGATTAAAACCCCTGATTAATGACAAAAACCCTCGTTATAACCTAATTGGATGGCTTTTCACTTTTTCCAGCTTGGCAAAGTACTTTATCAACGTTGCAATGGCTCAAAACATTCATTGGCATGAAAACTTAACCAGACATAGTTTAGCAATCAAGTGAACAAAGGATCTCATGATCTCTAAAATAAATGCTAGTCCATGGTTAAGCTTAGAGATCCAGTGACAAGGCTATTCGTAGAATCTCAAAATTATTTCTTAACCCATGACTTTATCTAGAGATTCAGTGACCACCATTGATCCCAGATATGATCAACAGTCCTTAGACTATCCTTGGCAACTCACCGTGACCCCGTTGCAATCAGAGATTTGGTGACTGAAGGCAATCTCACATTCTTTGATCATTCTAAATAACCATGGTTAGACTCAAAGAATAAGCGACCAAAGACTTCACCAATTCTCACAATCGTTTCCTTAACTCAACAGTCATCTGGAGAATCAGTGAACAAAGGATTTCACAAACCCATGAAACATAGCACTTTGACCATAGTCACATCTGGAGAATCAGTGAACAACTAAATCTCTTATTCTCAGAAAGCCAAACTTAACTCTCAGTTTATATTGTGATTCAATGAACAAAGCTATCTTGCATTCTCAAAAATAAATGCTTAACTCTGCTCAGGCTTTGAGATTGAGTGAATAAACTATATCTCCAATTCATTGAATAATATTCACACCTTAGATTATATCTTGAGATTATGCACTGACCATTGATCCTAAGAGCAATCGGTGGCTGTCGCTAATTTGTTGGATCCATTAGACCTTTACCTTTTAATTACGATAATCAATGACCAAAGGATTCACTTAATCTCCCAAGGTCATCAAACTTAACCTTTTTATTCTAAGAATGCACGACTGAAGAAGACACATCCCAACTTTGCTTTGTTCACCAAGTCACTGAAAGATTTGGAGCATCACTAACTAACTCTGAGATATCATGAACACTTCATTCGTGTAGTAACCAAATAAAATAGAACATTGCCACCTTTTCTCAAGATCAAGGGACTAGAGTAAACTTTATCCCCCACCAAATTTCTTTGTCAAAGGCACCAGACCTAGAGATTATGAAAACATGACTAAGTCGCTAGATTTCCAAATGTCTTTGTGTAGGACCCAGTCATTGCGAGATTAAAACATGACCGCCGACTTCAAAGAAGATCAATGACATTCATTGGATCACTGGAAGATCTTGAACTTAGCCACCCAATCTAGAGAATAGGAGATAACCACCATGCCAAGTTGCCAAATATTTCAAAGAAACTGCCAAGAATCAAGCGAATAGGAGATGACACAGTCGTTGAATTGTTAGATGTTAACACTGACCGTGACATAAACTAGGAGATTTGGTGACTAAGATAAACTTAACAAAGGAATCATCACCGTCACCAGTTTGCTAGAAGATTTAAAGACAAGGAAAAACATTGAGCAACCTAGCAAACAAGGAAAAAGACCACGTGCAAAAAGGAAACTTAAGTGACCCAAAAAGTAATGTGCAAATAGACAGGACTAGGGCACACTAAAAATTAACCAAAGAATTAACCAATTCGATGAAAAAATGTCCAAGGCAAGGGTTTAAAACACACATATGACAAGTTTTGACAAGCTCTAAAAACCCTAAACCAGATGAAGACACGAGCAAGGATACTCAAAACAAGCCCTAGAGCATAAACCTCAGAAAACTAAAATATACCCAACAGGTTGTGTCAAGTGTCAAACTTGACAATAATTATACTAATGGCATAGGAGTAAGAGGTGTTCTTTGACTTACATCCATGCACTCAGTCTTTACCTTCACTAGGATCTCAACAGAAGGCTCTTCTTTAGGTTCATCTTCCTTCTCACTTTCTTGTCCTATCAAGTCTTCTACTTGGACTTCTTCTTGCTGCATTGATGTGTCTTCACCACATAAGATCTCAGCCTATGTAGTACTAACAAAAATTTCTTCAAACTTATCCAATTCATTATCTATTTCTGCCATGGTGATTTCAACATTATAAATCATGATAGTTTTATCCTTATCTTCATCATTGGGCACAGAATCCTATGGACCTATCATAGGTGTATTAGGGATCTTAGATTCTTTTGCTTTCTCAGAGGGAACTTGGGTTGTAGGTGTAGAAGGTGGATGCATATGTCTTTCCAGGAACACTTTTTCAAATGCCTTCTCTATTTCCTTCAGAACTAACTCATAATCCTTATTCATTATTTGTAGAGTTCTGAGTTTAGTTCCTAAAAGAGGCTTTACCAAATCAAACTATTATACACTAAGTTTTCACCCTTGTTTCAAGCTCTCTTGGTCTTGATAACTTAGTATAACATGGGAATCATCTCCAGGTTGTGGGACCTATGCTAACTAAGATGAGACCTCCAGGTTCTAGTCTAGTTCCTCTTGGATAATAACCTTAATTTTCTTCTTGACATGAAAGTAAAACTTTGAGGGGAAAGGGATAGAAGGAATGCTTGAAAGGGAAATGACTGAAAGCAAACTACCTACTAGGTGATACACCAAATTGAAATGAACACAATAAACTGACCAAATTACCATGAAGGCTCTCAGATCTAATAGAGCACAATCTTTCTAAATAGGATTGCATAAGTATTTCACAGAAGGGTCTAAACAAAAGACATAGACTGTAACCTGCAAGCAGAAATTCTCTTCAGTAAAAGGGCACAGGAATGAGATAGAGTGACAGGGGGTTGAAGTATACCCACAAACTCATTCAAATCAAATCAGACACAATAGTACACATATAAGCTGAAAGAAAGAAGGGCCCTGGAACTCCAAGATTTCTCTAACAAAGCTAGTATATTATATTCACTAAGAGAAATAAAGACAAGGGAAAGACTAGAGGGTAGAACAATTGCCATGGATAGCCTCTATTGAATTTAAGATTTCAATGAAAGGTTACAGAGTGTAAAAGCCAGAGGGCGGAAAAGATGCCACGGATAGCCCCTAAAAAGGCAAAAAAATTCTTTTTACAAAATGTAAACTATGAGCTCTAAAAGCTCCAAAAAAAACATTATATACATCCCCTCCTGCATGTAGGCAGGAGTCAAAAACCTAATTAGGGTTACATAAATTGTCATATAATAATTAGAAACCCTAATTCTATCAATTCTGATCATAAATGCAATGTTAAAATATCTTGGCTGATCAGATATATGTCCTTGTACATAATTCCACCAACACAACTACCTGCAAAAGAGCCACCTTGATCTAACCACTTTGCTACAAATTGAAAACCTTACACCACCATCGTGACCTTGATTCTGCTGAATCGGGTTCACCATGAATGCTCAATTTTGATCTTCGTAGATATTTTGATTTTAAAAGTATAAGCGGTCACAGGTGGTGCCAACCTTTTAATGATTCTTTGGTGCAAGAACACTGACATGGTACCTCAGGAAAGAAGAAAACAACACGTGATGGCAACCCAGATCTTCTTCATCATCTTTTCTAACTGCAACCATCCTAAAAAATCAATTTTGAGCTACCCCCTCTTTGCATACGGCATATTGAATCAAATACTGGTGAATCCTCATAGAAAGATTTAAATTCAATTTCCAACAGCTGCCAGGTCCAAGTTTAAAACATGACCGTCGATCACATTCTTCCTGGTAGATCGGATGACCTAGATCACCCCTCATAACAGTCACAAGCCCCCTAAAAAGTCTTCGATCACATGTCCAACTAAAAATCAATGAGAAACGAACACTTCAGCATGACTAGCACCTCACTAGGAAGAATAATCCTCACTTTGCATCAGACGGTGGTCACATGATCACATGGGCTCAGAAGATTCCATGCGAACATGCGACAACCGTAGACCTCTCTGCAATTTCCAACCCACTAAAAGCCTCGGGCCCACCTGCCAGATCACCTTTCCATCAAACAATTGTCACAAGATCGCAAAGGGGAAGAATATTCCTCATGATCATGCAACAACCGTAGATCTATCCTTACACTTTAACCACCTTAAAATAGAGACCGCTAGACATAACATTAACCACCCACCAGGATTGCGCAAACACGTGACTATGAAAACACTAGGTCACTGAATGGGAAGCACTTAACTGCCAGAAATAAGAGATAAAGTGACTGCACAATTGCCTAATCACTGAAATAAAGGCTTGACCACCAGAAATACTAGAGATTAGGCGATTGAACTACCAAGAAGGACTGGGTCCCACATAGTCGCAGCAGATGAAAAATGTTGACATCAGAGATAAGTGCGTAGATGCAAAAGGCACAAGGTCGAAAACAACTAGGTTTTTCACTTAAAACCAAGAAAGCATCAAAAAAATAGAAAACATCGAGGGTTTATATACTTAGACAAATTTGACACAGCTCGACATAAATTATGTCCCTACAGACCTTAAAACTTGAATATCTCCCTAGTTCTTTCGATTCAGCACATGTGATCTGAACTGGAGCATGGTGGCACATTGAGGAATATGGGACCAAGTTCACAAACCATAAAACCTTGTGGATCAACTTTGCAAGAGAAAATAGGATTGTGGCCAAAATTATATGATAGGAAATTTTGGGTAACATTTTGGTGATTTCTATGGGATGTCAACCTGCTAGACATTAGACCAGTGACCTTAATGCAATTCATTGGGCATTGGAGTCATCATTTAAGCACAAACACTTCCTTAATAGAGAGAAAGACTTGGAACTAGAGGGACAAAACTATGCATGGGCACTTCTTGGAAAGCAAGGAAACTAACCTAGAAAACTGGAAGAAAGCAGGAAAACTAACCTAACCTAAACTAACCATTACAGAAAATTGGTCAAATGAATCCATTAACTAGATTTTTGAAATAGCTACCTTTCCTCCTTATGGTATTACACTTTACATGCATGAGGATAGCTAATAAGGAAGCAAGTACACACAGTTGTGTGAAGAACTGATGCACTACCTTTTGAAAGATGAACAAATTGACTCACCTCCACCAAAAAATTCTTATTTTCATTATCCAGGGGTAGATAAGTGAGTTGAGCCTGTCCCTACTGAACTACAAGCTCACCTTTAGCTTCAGCCTCATTTGAACACTCATGTTTGGACACAAACACGACAAAATTTTTATGGTTGGCCTCCATTCTTGCTAAGTACCTTAAGGGGAAACCCCTGGAAAAAATGAACTTGGGGTTCCCTTTGTTGTTGTCAGGATGCATCTCATTAATAAATTTAGTAGGATGATCAAAAAAATGTCCCTCCATGATAATTTTCTATATATTTTCCTCTTCTGTAGTTGGGACATAATTAACCCCCTGAAACACAAACCTTTCCTCAAGAACATGCAAGCCATTATCCTTTTCAGGAAGATAAGGAACATCAACAAGAGTTGAGAAGAAAGCATCAATTATCAAATCAAAATCATCTTGTTTCTCTAAGTCAGCAGCAACTGTATCATCTTTATTTTCACAATCAGAGGGCTCAACTAGTGAATTTTGTACTACCTCATCCTACTCAATGTAAGAAGGCATCTCTTCAAATAGATCAGTTGGGCTTTCACCTTCTTCACTTTCTTTCTTATCCTTATCTGACTACTCTAATCCATCTTGATGTAATAACCCTACTTGTTCCTCATGATCATCATGAAAAAGTACACCTAAAAGACAAAAATCATCTTCTTTCTGGTGGCTTGAAATGCTATGAGGTGTAGAGGGCTCTTTAGGAATTGGTTCATAGGGCTTTATCTGCTATAGGACCAGCTCACTATCACTTAGGAAGTTAAAACTTTTAGGTGTCTCCTTTATAAGGGGAAGATGAGGTGGCTGGAAATCTTAGATAGGGTCATGAATGGGCTCAGGCAAGAAACTTGGGATTTGAACCTTGTGAGTTTCTTGTCTTGGTGCTTGTTGCATCCCATCCTTAGGGGGATGTGCTTGAGAGGCCACTGTCTCTTGCTGTAACATTTCTGACCTTTCTCCATCAGGAAGCTCATAGTTCAGGAGAACAAGCAAAAAATCTGTAGCCTTCTTCCCAAAAAATGGGTTCAAGTAACTGCCAATTGCTTTGATACTTTGTGTTGGGAATGTCCTCCTGACTGGATTATATGGATGGAAAGGCCTCTTTACCAAATTTTACCTTTTTCTTTGATGCTTTTCTTGATACTGTGACCTACCTTGCCAATATGGTTGCTCCTGAGCTTGGCACTGCTAGCTAGGACTTTGGCCTTGTTTTTGATAAGGTGGCCTATCCTCTTGATTATGCCCTTTTAAAATGATCAAATCCTCCGTTAAAGCCTACAGCAAGCTCATCATCTCTTGGTTTGTTGCTTGTTGATCACTTCTCACCTCTTGCTGATTGCTTTTTAATTTAAGTAGCCCTTGAGAAGGGTCACCTATGGATTCCCCATAGCTAGTTCTAGCCTGAGGTTCTATTAATCTAGGTATGGGAGTAAATGGAGGCATTTGCAGAGGTGCAGTGGGATGAAGATTGGGAGAGATAGGCATGGGTAGTCTTGGGGTTATCATACCAACCTGAATTAAGCAATTTTCTACCTTTACAGCTAGGTCGAAAGCCTGAGGTAATGAAGTACCTCCTAAAGACTGGATCATGACAGATATATCACTAGTTAGGCTTCTCAAAAAATAAAGGAAACCACTGTCTGTTGAAGGCCTTATATTAATTGGAATCCTATTCCATGTCTTGAGGAATCTTCCATTAAAATCAATCATCTATTCTCAAGGATCTCTCTTTATAATTTGGAGCTGCTCTACTAGAGACAAAGAGTCTAAATCATCCTCAAAGTATTTGCTAAGGATCTCTCCAAGTCTATCCCATGAAGTAATGGAGCCAACTGTCAGACTTCTAAACCATTCCAGGGCCTTACCCTTAAAGGAGGTAGCCAACAACTTGGTGGCAACATCCTCCTCTATGATGTTGTGTATACTACAAATGGTAGCCACATCTCTTATGTGCTCAAAAGAAGTAGCTTGGTCTTCACCTGTGAAATCAGGTAGACTCTTTAATGCCACCAAGGGCACATCATGGTGTTGGGAAAAATTTAATGGACTACCCTAATTAAAGGGTGCAAATGTAATTTGTCTTGCCATAATAAGGGTCTATTTTCCTCATAAGCTCTATCAGAAATTGGGTCTTCTTGTTCTTAATACCAATGGAGTTGCCAGATATACTTGAATACTAACCTCTCTAAGGTCTGTATTATGCAATCAATATATTAGAGATAGCATAATCATTGAAATTGACTTCCTTTTGAGTCCCACCGGGCGTGCCAAAATTATTATACACTAAGTTTGCACCCTTGTTTCAAGCTCTCTTGGTCTTGATAACTTAGTATAACATGGGAATCATCTCCAAGTTGTGGGACCTATCCTAACTGAGATGAGACCTCTAGGTTCTAGGCTGGTTCCTCTTGGATAATCACCTTAATTTTCTTCTTGACATGAAAGTAAAACTTTGAGGGGAAAAGGATAGAAGGAATGCTTGAAAGGGAAATGACTGAAAGAAAACTACCTACTAGGTGATACACCGAATTGAAATGAACACAATAAATTGACCAAATTACCATGAAGGCTCTCAGATCTAATAGAGCATAATCTTTCTAAACAGGCTTGCATAAGTATTTCATAGAAGGGTCTGAACAAAAGAAATAAACTGCAACCTGCAAGCAGACGTTCTCTTCAACAAAAGGGCACAAGAATGAGACAGAGTCACAGGGGGTTGAAGTATACCCACAAACTCATTCAAATCAGATCAGACACAATAGTACACATATAAGCTAAAAGAAAGAAGGGCCCTGGAACTCCAAGATTTCTCTAACAGAGCCAGTATATTATATTCACTAAGAGAAATACAGACAAGGGAAAGACCAGAGGGAAAAACAATTGCCATGGATAGCCTCTATTGAATCTAAGATTTCAATGAAAGGTTACAAACTATAAAAGCCAGAGGGCAAAAAAGATGCCACGGATAGCTCCTAAGAAAGAAAGAAAACTCTTTTTACAAAATGTAAACTTTGAGCTCTAAAAGCTCCAAAAAAAACATTATATACATCTCCTCCTGCATGTAGGCAGGAGTCAAAAACCTAATTAGGGTTACATAAATTGTCATATAATAATCAGAAACCTTAATTCTATCAATTCTGATCATAAATGCAATGTTAAAATATCTTGGCTGATCAGATATATGTCCTTGTACATAATTCCACCAACACAACTGCCTGCAGAAGAGCCACCTTGATCTAACCACTTCGCTACAAATTGAAAACCTTACACCACCATCATGACCTTGATTCTACTCAATCGGGTTCGCCATGAATGCTCAATTCTGATCTTCACAGATATTCTAATTTTAAAAGTATAAGCGGTCACAGGTGGTGCCAACCTTTTAATGATTCTTTGGTGCAAGAACAGTGACATGGTACCTCAGGAAAGAAGAAAACAACATGCGACGGCCACCCAGATCTTCTTCATCATCTTTTATAACTGCAACCATCCTGAAAAATCAATTCTGAGCTACCCCCTCTTTGCATACGGCATATTGAATCAAATACTAGTGAATCCTCATAGAAAGATTTAAATTCAGTTTCCAACAGCTACCAGGTCCAAGTTTAAAACATGACCATCAATCACATTCTTCTCGGTAGATCAGATGACCTAGATCACCCCTCATAACAGTCGCAAGCCCCCTGAAAAGTCTTTGGTCACATCTCCAGTCGAAAACCAATGAGAAACAAACACTTCAGCATGACTAGCACCTCACTAGGCAGAAGAATCGTCACTTTGCATCGGCTAGTGGTTGCATGATTGCATGGGCTCAGAAGATTCCATGAGAACATGAGACAATCGTAGATCTATCCGCAACTGCCAACCCACTGAAAGCCTTGGGCCCACCTGCCAGATCACTTTTCCATCGAACAGTTGTTGCAAGATCGCAAAGGGGAAGAATATTCCTCATGATCATGCGACAACTATAGATCTATCCTTACACTTTAACTGCCTTAGAATGGAGACCGCCAGACATAATGTTAATTGCCCACTAGGATTGCGTGAATACACAACTATGAAAATGCTGGGTCGCTGAATGGGACGCACTTAACTACCAGAAATAAGAGATCAAGCGACCGCACAGTTGCCTAATCTCTGAAATAAAGGCTTGACCACCAGAAAAACTGGAGATCAAGCGACCGAACCACCAAGAAGGATCGGGTCCCACATAGTCGCAATAGATGAAAAATGTTGACATCAGAGATAAGCGCATAGATGTGAAAGGCATAAGGTTGAAAACAACTAGGGTTTTCACTTAAAACCAAGAAAGCATCAAAGAAATAGAAAACATCGATCATTTTTATATTTAGACAAATTTGACACCACTCAAAATAAATTATGTCCCTACAGACCTTAAAACTTGAATATCTCCCTAGTTCTTTTGATTTAGCACATGTGATCTAAACTAGAGCATGGTGGAACATTGAGGAACATGGGACCAAGGTCGCAAACCATAAAACCTTATGGATCAACTTCGCAAGCAAAAATAGGATTGTGGCCAAAATTGTATGATAGGAAATTTTGGATAATACAAACAACAATTTTTTCTCGTCAAATGAACAAATAGGGAGGTTTTCATCCAATGTGTTTTCTCTTATCCTCATATCCTCTTCAGTAGCTTGTCTTTTCAAAGAATCCAAAATGTTCCATACATTATCTGGAATGACTGTCTTAAGTTCCAAAACTATCTTTTTGAACTTAATCATGTGCTTGATAATCATAGAATGGATTTCTGATTTATCAATCTCATGATACTTATCATATAACTTTGCTATTTGATCTAACCTTCCTTCATCAACTACTCTAGTCCTCAACACTTCTAGATTCGGTCTGAATCCTACTGTTGAAGCTCTAAATTTTGGGAAAAATTTAGAATCCTATTTTTTTATAAAACCCTAAAAGATGGCCTCTTAAACTCCATGCCCAATAATTAATGGAGTACATGAAAGGGGATGAAAAAATTATATTAATTTTCAATTAAAAAGTTGAGAGATTAAAGAAGGAATCTCTATGACAAGAACAATCAAAATTCTATGATCAAAGCCTTCAGAAAATGCTGGAATTTCAACCTTCTGCAAAGATGATTCCAATAGAGGCTGAAGATGGTCGAATTTTAAAAATCTAAAAAAGACCCAGCTAGGGAAATCAAATTTTTTATTTCTAGTAAAAATATTAGGTTTCCACAAGGTGTTTTGGTTTTTCAACCAGACCCAAATCCGAAAGTTAGGTAGTTATTTTTTAGTTAGTTTATTATTTTTTTAAAATAAGTTGTAAAATGAAGAGACAAGAAAATACAAGATATATTTTCATAGAATATAATTTGATAAACAATTGCAACTATGAAATTTTATGTACTAGTTTTTCAACATCAATAAAGATAAGTGTCATTTCTTTTTATTTGTAGTTATAAGTTATATGTTTTCAATTAGTCTTTTAGATATTCTATTAAATAGAGTGTTTCACTATGTTGAATTCCCTGAGTATCATAATTCAAAGTTAATATTTTTGAATTCCATCTTGGAAAGAATTTCATCTTGGAAAGAATTTCATCTTGTTTAACTATTTGTTCTTGAATCCATTCTTTGAAGAGAATCTTCTATGAAATCAAATCCATCAACATCATGATGAAGATAACAAGCCTAATGATAATTTTGAGGATGATGAAACTCAAAATATTTGTGGAGAAGTGTATTCAAGAGGTGAGACATCTTTCAGTTCATCCTATGAACAAAAGTTGTATCAAACATGTGAAGATAAGATGGTATCAGCTAGGCATAATGAGGAGAATGTGTTGAGGAATAGTGCTAAAATTTTTCCAAATATCCTATCTAATCAAATTCTTGATAAAAGTACAATAATGTCTCCTAAATATGAGTTATCTTCAAAACTATTTTATGATGAGAAACAACATATGGAGTATAAAGACAAAGCAAATTATGAGCAAGAAGTTGTCTAAGTAAAGAAATTTCATTTTGATATAACTGGTCTACTGCATAGAGATCCTCCATTTATAAAAAATCATGATGCACTTAATGATTCCTAAAAGATGAAACAAAGGTCAAATACCAAGGACCACATCGATGAAACAATGTGAATTTTCCATAAGGAAGATGCACCCAATGTAGCAAGGAGGGAGTTATTGCATGATCAAAATCAAGTGTTCGATAGAGGAAAAGATCAATATTCAATTTTGCGGGCCTGCGGCCATCCAATTTTACTTTGCATCAGATTAAGTATGGATACTTGGTCTGCTTCTCCAGAGATAGCTAGAATCTCGCTATGCTCACAGACAGCATATGTCCCTAGAAAGAGCCTGTTGAAGCTCTAAATTTTGGGCAAAATTTGGAGTCCTATATAGTGATAAAACCCTAAAAGATGGCCTTTTACACTCCATCCCCAATAATTAATGATGGAGTACATGAAATGGGATGAAAAAATTATATTAATTTTCAATTAAAAAGTTGAGAGATTAAGGAAGGAATCTCTGTGACAAGAACAATCAAAATTCTATGATCAAAGCCTTCAGAAAATGTTGGAATTTCAACCTACTATAAAGATGATGCCAACAGAAGCTAAAGATGGTCAAATTTTAAAAATCTAAAAAGGACCCAGTTCGGGAAATCAAATTTCTTATATCCAGTAAAAATCTTATCATTCCACAAGGTGTTTTGGTTTTTCGACCAGACCCAAATCTGAAAGTTAGGTAGTTATTTGTTAGTTAGTCTATTATTTTTTCAAAATAATTTGTAATAAGGTTGTGTCTTTTCACCCTAAAGAGGTGTGAAAGCCACTCAAACACACACACACACACACACACACACACACATATATATATATATAATGTAAAATGTAGAGACAAGACAATACAAGATATATTTTGATAGAATATAATTTGATAAACAATTGCAACTATGAGCTTTTATGTACTAGTTTTTCAAAATCAATAAAGATAAGTGCCATTTCTTTTTATTTTTAGTTATAAGTTATATGTTTTCAATTAGTCTTTTAGATATTCTATTAAATAGAGTGTTTCACTTGTTGAATTCCCTGAGTATCATAATTCAAAATTAATATATACAACTCGAGTATCAATTGTATGGTATGTGAACCTGCCATTGTTCTTATCACTCTCTTAATTTGAGTTAAATTCGATAAGATTAGTTGTGTAAATTTATTTGAATTATAAGTCAAGTGGAAGTCTGTGAAGTGATGGTCTTGTCTTATTAAAGCAAGTTTTTTAAACTGTCTCTGATCGTATGTAGGATTGAAAGTCTTATGACTCTATAGCCAAAATATTTAGAAGGCACTAATCTAATCATTAGTTGGAAAGTGTTATATGAGTTCATTTATAGTTTGTAGATCTTTAAATCATTATTTCAAAAGCATTACTTGTTAGTCCTTAGTATAATCCATTTTAGTCAAGTTTTATAGAATAGAGATTATTAGGAGATTTGTGATTTCCTCAAAGGATCATTCACCACCTTTGGAGGAGCTTTGTTTCATGTATGTAGTTGAGTAACAAAGAGAATTTGATAGTTCAAAAGAGAATTTAGGCCTACCAGCCTTGGCTTGATTAAGCCAGAATTGCAGAGGTATCATTATACCTGTCATTTGGCCAAAAGAAAATCCATCATTTTTGGGCACCAACACCTACTTCAGAAGGTTCTTGTGTATTCTTCCCTTGGCTTCTGGTTGTCCTTAATGATGGGTGGCTTGTGCCGGTCTGCTTCTCCCTTTTAGGCATCTTTCTAGGTTAGGAGGTGGAGTGGAATCTAGATCAATTCTAGTTGTGGGCATGGAGATGTTTTCTTCTATATTTTTCTTCTTCTCCTTAGGATCATCTGATTTTTCTATTTTGATATCAAATGAGGGTGCGCTCTCAAGTTGCATTGCAATCTTGGCTTCTCTTGCTTTATCTAAGTCTGCTTGTGTGACACCATAGATTTTCAGAATGTCTGAGGTGATCTTTGATGCTTTTCTCTTGGTCACAGCATTGTATAAGATAAAGTCTACTTGTCTTGTCTTCTCTTCATAAGTTCCTCATCTAGGTTCAATGGGATCCTTATGCGCTGATAGGAGGAATTATGCATAAGTTTCCAAAATGTGTTCCTCTACTTCATATCCAAGTAGATGAATCCACTTTGTCCTAGGCTCAACTGCTTCCATGCATGTAATGTCTATTTCCACCATGAAGCATATGTTATCCTTGTATTTCTCCACTATACTCTCAGGCATCCTATACCTTCTCTACATCTTGATTCTGAATGTTTTGATTTCAAGATCCATGAAATCCTTTAAGGTACTCTCTGATGTTGCCTTGAATGAGATTTGTGGCAATGTAGGTAAACTCTTATTAAGATAGAGATCAGAGACCTGACCAACTATATGGAAGTACATGTAGATGATCAATGAAACAAACCTGAATGTTTTGCTCTTATCATGCTTAATACCCCTTATGTTTTCCAACAACTATGTGCAAGATCTCACAAAGGTTAAACTCTCCATTTTCCTTCATTATCCTTATAGGTACTAGAATAGTGGCTACGGACACACTATTCACTCTGTTTGTATGCTGGAACTTGTAACCAAGTATCATAGCCATGAGTTTGATATCCTTCTCCTCTATGGGCTCAATTGTCATACCACGCTTATCACTCTTGGACTTACAAGCCTACTCAACTTGTTTTCTGACATCTTTACCAGTAGGAAGAATGGCGCCAGTTTTTGAAAGTCCGGTCATCTCATGAATGAGATCAGTAGTTATGCGAACATGAACTTATCCAATCCAAACAAATTTATTATGAATTCTGCTAAGCAATATCTTAATCCATTCAGACTCATAGAATTCATACGTAGTCACATATTCAATGATAGGGTTGTTTATGAAATGCACAAATTCATCCTTGAATGTCATGTCTGGATTAACCATTGTTTCAATGAGCGACCTTATCCTGTCTATTCCTACAGGTTCCTTCTTGCAATATATGTAGGTGTGAATGTCTTCTACATGCATAACTCCCATCAGAGTTCTAGAGAATGCTCCTTCTAGGTCATCTAGGACTGACTTAAATGGATGCTTCTTGAAAATGTATATGCTCCTCTCTATAACATCAAATACTACTAGAGTGGCCATTACTTGATTCAATGCTTAAGTAGGGTTTCAAAGGGTTTGTGAACCATCACATCTGAACAAGGGTTTTGTAACAATTTTCACACTTCTTCACTGATAAACCAACTTCAATCTTTCAACACTTACTACTATGATCTCCTATGCTCTCCAAAGGCTTGATCTCAAATGCAAATGTGAAGATAATAGATCTTTGGTGACTTATAAATCAACTTTCTGCAATTAATGCTTGATGTGGTAATACAGATTGCAACAGTAAATTTCAATCTTCATCCTTGCTATCAATCAGGCAGTGCGATCTTGCATACTACTTTAACTAGTAACCAAAAAACTAAAACCAAATGTGCATACTCTGAGGGTGAGTATAACAGCCATGCAAGGGTCTAGAGCTTATCTAGCTCCTCCTACGACCATGAGGGTCATTTATCCAGAAGTGGAAGGCGCGTCCACTAAGGATGTGTTGCCCCACTTTTCGTCTACATACCTTTGAGACAAAAGTGGATGTTTAATGTGTAGTAGTAGTCTTGAAAGCTTTGTGTGAATCCTGAGTCTAAGTCTAGTTTCTCCTGAGGCTAGGAGACCTTAATCAAATTTTCCCAAATTGACTCTTCCTTTATGAGTTGGTGGGAATTTGGGTATGAAATCGTGTTTCTTTGGGTGGGTTAAGTTCCCAAATTCGATAAGGGTCGTGTTTCGAAAGATTCTAACATTGGAATTATATGCAGTTGAAGTATTCAGTCTTAATACTCCATTTTGTAGCATTGGCAAAAAATTAGTTCTGAGCTTCTCTGTGGTGGAAAATCACCTTCGGAGGGTATTTTCCGCAATTAGTAGAATCCGAAGTATCAAAGTTAGTAAAAAATGGAAATGAGAGATTTGGGAATAAGGAAGCTTGGGCATTCAAATTAAATTAGTTTCAAGCACAAAGGAACGATACAATGGGGAGGAATTTGAGGTATAAGCTTATTGGCAAAAAAGTAGAAAATGGCTTCTCCACTACTCTAACAGGCAAGTTTTGACCTGCGGAGTACGCTTTCTGCCAAATCACTAAAATGGGAAAAATTGGGAAAGGAATTTGTCTCATATGCGATCCCAGACCTTAAGAATGCTAATGAAATCAACACATACTATTTTATTATATCAATAGGCTAAAATTCTCCTTCAGCGGATTTTTGAGTCGGGAGCATCCCAAAAGTATTTCTCCACCTTAAAAGGAAGCGGAAAAGTAATTTTCTGCTACCTCCAAGAAGTTGTCATTACGGTTGCTAAAGTGAGAGGATATTTCTTAATGACCCGTAAGGATAAAGTAATTAATTCAAATAAAGTCATTTAGGATCATAATAGGCTTTTACATTAATGCTTAAGTCTTTTCATTCATGTGGCACAGAAAGTTGGCCGTTAAATGGTAAGAATTCAAAAGTTATAAAATCAGAGAAATATTGCAAAGAGAAGTTACTGTCTGTTTTATGATTTGTTCAATTTAAGAGCTCTTAGCAACATTTGTTTCATGCTTTTACATCCCTAAAGAATATTCTCAATTTATGAATCCTAATCAATCGAAGATGGCAACCAGATTTATGGGTTTTGATGGGATGAATGAAATCACCTCCAACTGGCATAACATCTTAGATACTTCTCTGAAGTTCTTTGATATGCAAAACTTTTAGAATAGGCTAAAAGCATATCAAATGCACCCCATCACTAAGAAGCTGAAGGAGAGAAGATTAGTTGAAGCCACTAGTTTTCTGATAGCCGTTCAAGCTCCTAAACTGAGTCAAGAATGTATAGCTCGATACAATTACGATACCAAGTAAATTCTCTTTCTCGATGATGAGCTGCTACTCTCTATTATTAGAGAATGAGTTCAAAACTCGCTTTGCATCCCTGAGCAAGATGAGTATTCAGAAATGACGTACAGTCAGGTGGTGACTGATTATATAGTGAAGAAGTCTATGTGGAAGAAAGAGATAATGAGGGCATGGTTTCAAGAGCCTAGAAGTGCAAAAGGGAAGCTACCTAAAACACTATACAGCACTAACCTAAAGTCGAAAATAGTAGATATCCCAGTATTGCTCCACAAGATCAGAGGTGAGAGTGAGGTGCTCAATTTCATTGATCGTCATTTCTTCTTGGTTCAGGTGATCCGTTCTCAACACCATTTTATTGATTGGGCTTTTATGGTAAGTGAAAATCTAGTTGATGCCCTAGATAGGGCTAAGCATCAAAATGAACTCTACATGTCTTTAGTTTTATTATATATATTGGCCACAATTCAAATTTGGCCAGGGCTTCCTAGATTAGAGGAATTTCCTAAAGATATTAAGAGTTATGAGTTCTTCCCCTGTTTACAGTTGCAGAACAGTTATGCTGACTACCTCAAAATTAATGATGCATTTATGATGAGATTGTGTAGGGAGTTGTAGGGTTTCCCAGAAAGGAGATTTTCTCCTAAAGCCATGGCTTTTATCAGCCATTTTGGGTTCCTTTTCATTCAGTTTGTGGATTTCTCATATATTCATCTTGCAGGATTTCATGACTTCCCCTTGAAGCTACCTAGATATCCTGATGATATGATCATGTTCATTGAGGTGATGAGGTAGGCACTCCAAGTGAACTTGATCTGTGTTGATGCTAAGAAGAAAGGCTATGAATTCTTGATGATCATTGGAGCTTATAGTTGTGCATCCCGGTCTGAAGCAAAGAATGTTCTAAAGATATTCTCCAAAAGATTCTAGTTGGAAACATATGATGTTCTAAGGCCGCGGTATGAACCTATGAATTATTCCCGAGATGTCTTGCAAATGAGTTATGCAATTCTCCATGTCGATGATATTGAAGACTACTGGGCCAACTACAAAGATGACTTGGAGAGCAGAGAAAGATTTTATGCCAAGTTAACTATTGAACAAATCAAAAGGTTCAAAGTTAACAATGAGGTTGAGAGATTAGAAGATGATAGCCAACACATGTATGATGATACATATTTGGAGGAGATTAAGCCCCTCCCCATAAGCTTTGAACCTATGTTAGAGCAAGCCATCAATGATTTGCAGACCTTGATGGGTGGGATCTACAAAAGGACATAACAGTGGGTCAAATGGATGGTGGGCAAAAAGAAGAGGTCAAAAAGAAAGCTAACATCTTGACTAACTCCTATAAAAGAGACTGGGATCACCCTACTTCCTCTTCAACATCTATTCCAGCTATTATCAAAGGGCCTACTCATCCAGCCGGTGGAGGTGATGAACCTCTTGAGAAGATAGTCCCATTAGAGAAGACATGCAAAGATGGTTTGCACCCTATTATTGGGTCAATAGAAGAGGCAATTTCTATAGACATCACCCAATCTGCGGTTGAGCCTACTAAAGTTGTAGAAATAAAGAAACTAGCAAAGTATGATACTTTTGACACCCAAGCTGGCACCTCAGCCCAAGATATTCCAAGGAAAGATTCTCCTGTCATAGTAGACGTGGGTGAGGATAGCTCCAGTACTTCATCCATTGAATAAGATGAAGAAGACGAGAAATAATAGAAGGTTTCCCAAGTCACCAAATTTTTTTCCTCTTCCCCTACCTCCATAAATCCATTTGCTTCAAGGCCAAAGTCTATTCCTCCAGTTATTAGAAAATTGTTTATAGAGGAGTTAGTCTCTACCACCAAGGTTACCAGTGTTGATTCATGGATAGAAAACACATTGGAGTGCAAGAGAAAGAGGGTAGAAGAAGGAGCTCCCAACAAGGATACTTTATCTCAAGCCTTGCAATCTGGTGCCATTGTAGGGAAGGTATAGAAAGTAAAGACATTGTCCACATTGGGCTGAGATCCATAAACTGGGCACTTCACTATGGAGGTAGCAAAGCCTATGAAGGAGGGCAGGTTTGAAGATTTAACCCCTTCAAATTTTGAGCTACATTCATTCAACATGGGCTTGGCTCGACATGATACCAAGGTGGATTGGTGGAAATCCACTAATTTAGTAATCGAGGAAGAGCTTGAAGAGCTCAAAATGGCTAAGGTATAGCTTAAGGCCGAAGTTAGTGAACTGAATAATTTCATCAGATAGTTGGTCACTCCAGTCACTAGTATTCCCAATACTCTGACCACTTTTGATCCTAGTTCCACAGAGAATCAAACCATAATAGCCAAATTATAGGAGGAAAGACACTTCTCACAGATCGGCAAGAGATGGATTGAGAGGCTCAAATCTGAAGGATTAGTTGTTGTTGACAAACTGGATAATGCTCTCTCAAGACTAGAAACTGAGAGGAACAATATTGAGAAGAATTTGCAAACCCTCACATCTAAGAGAGTGAAATATTAGGAATTCATAGTGGCGCTTCATGTGGTAGTAAAGATGAAGACCAAGGAGGCATTGGAAGCCAAGATTCTATAGAAAAAAGATGAGCCTCTAATCGAATGGCTTCAAAGTCTAGAGATTAAGATCGAAATGATCATCCAAGCCAAGACAGGGTTGCAACAAAAATATGTTAAGATCAAGGAGGAGAAGAGAAAAGATTTTAAAATTCTTCAAGGCCTTTACATAGAATCACAAAAAAGTGGTCAAGGAAAAAGCACTGGTCAGAGTGGCTCTCATGTAGAAATCATTCTCTGACTATGTGCATAAGCTGACAGAACAATCTGCCTCCCACTTGGACAAGGTGCCAGAACTCCAACAGTTGGGCAGATGTATTTTCAAAGCCAGAGAAGAGTTAAAAGATCAGGTGGATGCGATAAAGAGCCTAGCCAAAGAACATTCTAGGTGGCTCATCAAATATACCAACATCCATGTCGATAGGTATGAAGATCTCATCCAAGTTATTACAGTTGTCACCACCTATAGGGCTAAATTAGGCAAAGGGAAAGAAACTGATGCTTAGATAGATTCCCTCTTGTCATAAATTTTGATGATATTGTAATGGATAAACTTTTGTTTATCGTTTATGCTTAAAAGAAGTTGAACCATTTTGGTTACTCTTTTTGTAACGGTCAAGACTCAAACTCTATATGTACTATGTTGAAAGTTAATACAAAGGTCGGCTAAATTTTGGTATGAAAGATAGCATTTTGCTGAGTCAAATTTGTGTTTCTAGATACCATTTTTTTATCTGTTCCATTGCATTGCATCTATCTATCTATTAAATTTGAATGTTTCTTTGGAATTAGATTTACGGTTTGTGGTTGAGCTAGAATTCTGTATTATGATTTGATATAGCTAATTTGGGGAAAATCTGGCATTATTCTCAATCTAGGAGATGTCCTTGTGAAATAGATTGATCCTTCATCTTTTCATTATTATATCTTTAAATCTTGTGCCTGCATTTTAATTATCTATCATTGCATCACCAATTTTGGAATTCATCTGATTGATGAAGTCTTGGAGTTGGCTAGTTTTAGATAGGATTTCTTTCTGCTTGAGCTATTTCTTATTTAGGTTTAGCTTGGTTTGCCTCTTCTATTCTTAGGTTAAGAACACACCCCTGTTAGATTAGGAGAAGATCAAAATTCATTAAAGATCATTCAATTAAGGGAGCTATACCTTCAAATGCAGAGGGAAATTAGTTTTTCGATAACAATTTCTCAACTGTGGTATTCGATTGTCTCTTGAATATTTGGGTATTTTAGAGTTAAAGTAAAAAGAACAATCTAGTTACCAACAAGATGCATCTACTATTTTGGCACTGACATTATCTTTCCTTACTTCCATCCAAATTTTTCTCACATCTTCTATAGCTTCCACAAACTTGACTTCTCCTGATTCATCCAATATTGATCCTTGACACTTATTAGGTCTTTCTTTTCTTTGCAGTTGTGATCTGAAAAACTTTGAGATGTGTCTAGCCTTGTTACAAGAGTGAAAAATAGCTAGAGGCCTTATATTCCTCGGTGCATTGATGTGGGTCACCATACTACAATGTCTAGCTGAGTGACCATTGTAATTTCATATTTGACATGTGATGTTTAGAGGACTTATAACACTTTGCTGAGGTTGATTTCTCTGATTGTGTTGTGTCTGATTTCTTTGATTTGATCTACAATTCATAGCTCTATGACCAAATTTATTGGATGAATAACAATAACCATTGAAAGGTCTTACCTCTTTACAATCTCTTGCTATATGTCCATGTTTGTTATAGGCATAAAAAGTTCTGTTTACTGGCTTGTGTTCAACTTTAGATAGTTCTGCTTTAGTTCAGTATGATTTCCAGTCTTCTTAACTTTTGTAGATTCTCTAGGTGCTTTCAATCTTTCTTGCATTGCATTGATTTGAATTTGAGCTTCATTAAATCCAATACCACTGGAATCTCCTTTTATCCTTTGTGCATAAATTTGAGAATCTAATAGATCAACACTTGTGTGCTATTTGTCAATATGGTTCTTTGCTTTAGTTAACTCAGATTCCATCTATTTCTTGATGTTTTTTAACTCCAAGATTTTTAGATTGGCTTGCGTGAGTTCTTCATCCAACTATTTGTTTTCTTTGATCTTTTCTTCATAGGCTTCCTGATTATTAGTTAACTTTTCATCCAATTCTTCAATCTGATCCTTCAGAGACATGTTTTCTTCATTCGGCTTTTTGACCATTTTCCCAAATCATTGTTTGAACAATCTTTCAAATATTTTATAAGTTTCTTGATGAATACTTGAGCACCACTGACCTTCAATTTCAATTCTTTAATTTCTTTTTTAGATCTATCAAGATCTTCAAGAGCTGCTTCAAGATTTTTCTTCAAATGTTTCACTTATATTGTATTCATGATCTCCTCAAGTGGTTAAACTTAATATACCCATTCTTATATAAATAATTCAAAGCTATGATACCAATTGTTAGGAATAGGAACACTAAGAAGGGGGGTTGAATCAGTGTTCTATAATTAATTTTTTATTCCTGAAACTTAACTCAATTACTTAAATACTAAAATGAATAGTAAAGAAAATGAAGTATTCAACCATAACACATATCACAAGATATGTTTATGGGGAAACCTTGGCTAGAGGAAAACCTCGGTGGGAATTAGTACCCACAAATAATTGCACTTAGTATTATGAACATGTCAATGTTCCTTTTCCCTATTAGGAGCAGTCATTACAATGCGGAGTACAATGACCTCATCAAAGATTGGACCCTATTAGGAGTATTGAAGTAACAAACCCTGTTAGGGGTGTAAGGTTCACTACCAGAGCTCACTGCTCAATGAAGAAGGCTACAACCTCCTGGTTATCACATACACACTATATCTGCAAGGTGAACTGCTTCTTTGACACTGTTGTTTGATTAGTTACTTTTGTGCGCTGATGCTTTAACCTCTTGTAAAACTCTATATCATTCTTACTACTCTAATACATACTTCTCATATTTCTGCTCTTCTCTATATTGCATGCCTTTCTCAAATACAAAAGCGCATGTCACATGTATACATGTTGAATAGACGTAACCAAAACTAACTACTGGGTCGGCCTATAACTTAACACATACAATGCTTCCAAGTTAATTGGCTCAAGCGTGTTTATATATAATGATATTAACATATTTATAACATAATTAAAATAGGTGCATAGCCTTTACAAAACTAAATTATACATGCTATACAAAAATATATATGTCAGCTCCATGCTCTATTGTGTTATGTCGCTTACTGACTGTGTCACTTAGACTTGTTGTAACTTCTTTATGTTATCATATCTAACCATGTGTTCTTATACTTAGCATATTAACATACTCAAAAGCTTATATCCAAGGGTGCATACCAAAACTTGGTCATACGCATGTGCGTTGATGCTCTGATCATCAGGTGCTTCACTGTCTGCTCTGTCTTCCATACTTAGCCAAATTCTGATCTTCCAAGTTAGTCTGTTGACTCCAAAACTTCATATGACTTTGTTGCCATAATGACAACATAAAACTTAGTCATGTCTACAATTAAAGTCAACTTGCCAACAGATGGCTCGGTCACAGTAATGACCGACCAACATTTCCTTGAAAATGACCAAGTGTTAGACACTAATAGACAATATAACATAGGGATCAATAATTTTCCCCTTTGACATTAGTGGAAAAATACTTTGTCATGAATTTTACATTACAAAATAGTACTTAGTAGTTTGAGTCCTCCCCCTCAGACTTTGACTCAGTCTTCAAAAGTTTTTACATATATACATGACTCTTTGACATATACTGAATATACATTTATATTATAAAATAATATGTCATACCTTCTTATTCTATATCTCTTCTTTGATGATCACTGTATATACATGAGTACATGACTCATTTCCTCCTTTTATGATGACGTGTACTATTTACCCCTTATTTTTGTCACTTGAAGCTGTTGGGGTGTAGGGGTAGGAAAATACTTGACCAAACATGGTTTGTGGAGCTGCATAATAATTGCTAAGGCATTATCCCATGTGGATCTTACAGACTCCAAAACCTATATCTTGATCTCTAGCTGGGTAGCTAGATCAACCAAACTCTTAGAAATAGAGAGATGAGGATCTCTCTGTACTAACTCCTTTGTCGATGCCAATTCTCTCTGCATAACCTCTAGATGAGGTGTTAACATTGTTTGTATGGAGATTAGTTTGGCTCTTATTCCCCCATCATTAGCCATTAGCTTAGCTAATATCCTTTGTGCATGAAGTAATTGTGTGAAATGAATAGAGCTAGAAATTGCATCCATGCTCAGTGAATGACTAGTAGACTTCAAGTCTAATTGAAGTTTGTCAATGAATTCTTGATTATCCTTAGTGAATGTTTCTAAATTGCATAGTTTCTTGTACAAAGAATAAACATTCTATACAACCTCTTCTAAGTTATTCACTAAGTCATAAATTTCTACCTATTTGACTATTATCTCAGTTCAGACCCTTTCAAGTACTGTTACCATATTTTTACTCATTTTTTGGATTGGTGACCTAATTATAGATGAGGCTATAGTACCCTAGTTTTCATTATTAGATGGTCTTGTTTAATTTATGTTCATTTCATGAAAAGGATACATGTAAAGGAAAATAAATTTCTGCATCAAAATATTACATGTATATATGCCAAATATCTTGTATGTTCTATACAAAGGAAAGAACTGAAAGTTAAAATCATGTGAGCTCACACAGGCCGTGACAATAGACAACTTTCAAGAGAGTATAAATGAATACAGACATACACAAAGTGGATGAACACAAATTTAAGGGTACCAGACATTCCTTGATGTGATAAAAAGTTGATCTAAGGTTGAATCCAGTGTGCTCCTAAGTCATCCAGAACCTACAAAGAGGAGAGAGATGAGGGTTAGATCGAAGGGATCTAAGAAATACATGATATCCTACTACTTACCCTCATCTAAAATCATGCATTTATATAAACAGTCATATTCTTCTAAAAGAGCTATGCTACAGGGCATGTGCACTCAGTGGAATGCTACAGAAAGGAAAGAGATACCATGTTTTCACTAACTTGTTTGTTCCATGTGCAGATATAGAAGAAGGTTTGATATTGTAACATGCTCTCACCCAGATAGTAGTGGTACTGAGAGGATGGCCTAACCATAAGGGGCCATCCTTAAAGTACCACTACTATCTAGACAACAATAGTATTAAGGTTTTGGAACCCAAATGAATGATGTTTCCCTGTGATGTGGGATCTATCAGAAAAAATCTCAAATTTCCTTGATAGAAACTACATCACAGGCCAAGAGCACCCATGATCACCATCACTAATCTAGAAGTGGTGAGAGAAGCAATCAGAAGAATTAGTATTAATGGGGTATTTAGATCATGAAAACATAGCAACAAGATAGAAAGCATGGAACAAAGATCAACATAGAAAAGGGGAAGTCAGCCCCTAATCTGAAGTCTAATTTCTGATAGGTTACCCACAGCCTAAAAGTAGTCCCATGTTTCACAAGATTTTTAGGTTCACACTTAGCTTATTCAGGTGAAATCCCTAGTGACAACATTTTTTGGCACACCTGGTGGGATAGTGATGTTTCCCATCATTCACTAAGATTTTGGTGTGATCCTCACTATAATAAACCTTTAGAGGTAGTTTGTTCCAAACACCATGGTGACTCTGAGAAAAATCTACTGGTTTAAGCAGTCCAAGTGCTAGTAAGTTTCATGAAATATCCTTTTTTACCATCTTATTTGATGAAAAAAGCATGGCCTTTCCTATTACATATTTTCCCTATCACTCCCCATACCATGAGAAAGCTACCCATGTTCCTTCATTTATGCCATATCAAGCTAGCCAAGCAGCATCATGTATCCAAAATGGCTCACTAATAGAAAATTATCAGCATGCACCACCATACCCTCCCACCTAGCATCAAGCATCCTGGCAGCATTCCTATGAACCACCCTATGAGGGTCACCATTACAATCCTCAAAATCAGCCCAACACCACTCTAGATACAAACTCCAAGGAGTGGTTGACAAATTTTCATGAAGAAATAAGGTCTTTTATGAATGACTATGTGGAGATGATGGCTCAGAAAGAAGAGATCTCAAGGCAGTATATGGAGATGGTAGCTCAGAATGAAGAGATCTCAAGGCAGTATATAGAGATGGTGGATCATAAAGAAGAGATCTCAAGGCAGCTAGAGAATAAGATAGCAATTCATCAGAAGACCCTTGAAGAGAAGAACCAGAAAAAGAAGGTCTATGAGAAAAATCTTGAGGATCATCAAGAAGTAATAAGGGTTATCTATCTGACAACTTCAAAAAATGAGGAGGACCTCCGAAAAGAGTTAGCGGAAAATGATAAATTTCATGATCATGAGAAAGAGATACTTGCTAGAATTGGAAAAAAGGATCAGTTGATTAAGAATTTGTTGGCACAAGCACCAAGGCAAGGTGATCAAGTAGTTATTACTACCCCAGTACAAGCAAGTTCACTAGATCTACCAGAGGGCAATGAAAACTTTATACAATTTTGGAGACCTTCTTGGACCATGTATCTGGGTTTTGAGATGCAAAATCTTTTAAAGAAGGAGATCCAAGAGGACATACCTCATGTTGCTAAGAGTAAGGCTACTCCCATGTGTCCAAAGTTTCAAGGAGGTAAAAACCAAGAGGTGCAATTCTCTGCTAAAGAGAAGGACCTATAAGCTTTGCAGAACAGACAAGAGAATCACAAGGTTCAAAGTCCAAGTTTCTTGCATGGTAAGTCCCCTAGCACTTCTATTGAAATTCCAAGCTTTAGGATTTCTCCTTCAGTTCAGAATCCTAATCAATAGGGGTCTAACCTCCATATATTTTTAGAGCCTCTTCATGACCCCATCCCATATTTCCAGTCGCTCCATTCTATTCCAATAGAGGAGACATCTAAAGGATTTTCCTTCCTAAGTGACAATGAGCCCATCCTCCAGTATATAAAGCCTTATGAGCCAATCCCTAAAGAGACCCTTCCACCTCATGGCATTTCAGACCAAAAGGAAGAAGATGCATTTTGTCTTTTAGGTGTACTCTTTCATAATGATCATGAGGAACAACTAGATTTGTTACATGATGATGGATCCATTAGAGCAAAAAAACAAGGGCAAGGAAGCAAGTGAAGGTGACGTCCTAACTGATCTATTCAAAGAAGTACCTTCTTATATTGAGCAAGATGAAACAATACAATATTTATTGGTTGAGCTCCCTAATTATATTAATAGCAATAAAGATGATATAGTTATTGCTAACTTAGAACAACAAGAATATTTTGATTCAATACTTGATGTGTTCTACTCAACTCTTGTTGATGTTTCTCATCCTCTTGAAATAGATAGTTACATCCATTCTCTTAAAGAGGAGTTTGTGTTTCAGGAGGTTAATGTTGTTCCAATTGTAGAATCTAAACCTATCTGCAATGAAGTGGTGGAAGACTCTCAAGAATCATGTTTCCTAGATCATGAGGAGAAACTAGTGATTGTTGAAATCCTAATGTAATTTGATAGCTTTGATGAGCTACTGGATGATCCAATAGAAGAAGAGGATGATCCTCTAACCATAGAAGAAGAATTGGTATGGAAATCTATCATGGAAGGAAAAACTCTTCATCAGCATGCTGAAGTCATTCATAAGGTGCATACTAAGTGGCAAAGTTGTGGGTTCATACTCTCAAGGAAATGTCCTATAAGATACCTTTCTCAGATATCATCAAATGAAACATCCATGCTCAAGGATTCAGTTGAAGGTGATGTTAGAGGTCCTTTTCTTGATGACCAGGAGCTTGTTCAATCTTATCAATATCCCTAGGAAGAAATAACCTATGATCTAATTAAGGTTAGTACTTTGGACTACCAACTTCAAGGATGGATATGCCAAGTAGTTCAGTTTGTTTTCATGTTCCATATCCTCTTTGTTGGCATCAAATGTGAAAATTATAATATTTTGAGAAGGATGGGAAGTTATATTAATAGTTCAGTCAATGGATTTGTTTGACCAATTTTTTGATACAAGTTAGAGTAGGGTAGGGTAGGAGTTTTTAGTTTTTTGTGTTCCCTAAGTGCTTTCAGCACAGGTTTGTTTTTAGTTTCATTTTTAGTTTCAATTTTGTTGGAGAGAAGGGGGTTGTTTTGTTGGGAGCTAGGTTTAGGTTTGAGGCTCAAAGGACTCTATGCCCAATGGATGCAAAGGCATCTGGTTAATGGTGCTTAGTAGGCAAGCACTCAACTAAGGTCGGTAAGATGTTACCATATTTTTACACATTTTTTGGATTGGTGACCTAATTACTAGATGAGTCTACAGTACCCTAGTTTGCATTATTAGATGGTCTTGTTTAATTTGTGTTCATTTCATGAAAAGGATACATGTAAAGGAAACTAAATTGTTGCATCTAAATATTACATGTATATATTCCAAATATCTTGTATGTTATGTACAAAGGAAAGAACTGAAAGTTAAAATCATGTGAGCTCACACAGGTCGTGATCACAGCCAAATTTCAAGAGAGTATAAATGAATGCAGACGTACACAAAGTGGATGAACAAAAATGTAATGGTACCAAACATTGCCTGAGGTGATAAAAAGTTGATCCAAGGTTGAATCCAGTGTTCTCCTGAGTGATCCAGAACCTACAAAGAGGAGAGAGATGAGGGTTAGATCCAAGGGATCTAAGCAATGCATGATATCCTACTACTTACCCTTATCTAAAATCATGCATGTATATAAACATTCATACACTTTTAAAAGAGCTATCCTACATGATATGTGTACTTAGTGGAATGTGGTAGAAAGGAAAGAGATACCATGTTTTCACTAACTTGTTTGTTCCATGTGCAGATACAGAAGAAGCTTTGACATTGTAACATGCTCTCACCTAGATACTAGTAGTACTGAGAGGATGGCCTAACCATAAGGGGCTATCCTTAAAGTACCACTGTTGTCTATACAACAATAGTATTAAGGTGCTGGAACCCAAATGAATGATGTTGCCCTTTGATGTGGGCTCTATTAGGAAAAATCTCAAATTTCCTTGATAGAAATCACATCATAGGCCAAGAGCACCCATGATCACCATCACTGATCTAGAAGTGGTGAGAGAAGAAATCAGAAGAAGCAGTATCAATGGGGAATTCAGATCATGAAAATAGAGCAAAAAGACAGAAAGCATGGAGTAGAGATCAACACAAAAAAGGGGAAGCCAACCCCTAATTTGAAGGTCTACTTTTTGATAGGTTACCCGCAACCTAAAAGTAGTCCCATGTTTCATAGGATTTCTAGGTTCACGCTTAGCTTATTCAGGTGAAATCCCTAGTGACAATAAGTACCTTTGTCTCAAACTTTCTTTCTGACCACTACATGAGCTTTTCATTAGGTTCACTGTCATCAATGTTCACCTTCTTAAAAATATGAACCAATTGTTCTAGAATAGGTGAAGTCTCATTCACATCATCGATTTCAAAAGCTTCTACAAATATACCTTTTATTTCATGCAGTACTTGCTTCTGCTGATGTGCTCTCCTTAATTTTTCTTTCTTTCTCTTCTTCTTTAACATATCTTACAATATTTTCATTTTCTCATAGGTCAAGTTATCAGTGTCCCACTTCGGAATAATGTTACCTATGTGGCAGGAGACTTCTCATTTTTGTTATGAACTTTCTTCTTTGGTGTACTCCCACTCAGAATCTATACTAAGGCTTGGATAGACTCTTGCTCCTTAGGCTCTAGATGCTCCTTTGTTATTATCTCTTCAGTCTTATTTTCTTCCTCCACATGAGGTTCTAAAATTACTGTGGCAGACTTATCTTCTTGATCTGTTAAACTCTCCTCTCTTTTATTATCTTCCTTAGTAGGTGCATTATCTATTGTTGTTGTTGTCGGCTTGTCCTGTTCCTTGGCACTAGAACTCTATATAAATTTATGCTCAATTGTGACCATTTAGGATCTTGTAGGTTCAATGTCAACAGTTGATGTACCCTCAATCCTTGTATAATCATGTACCTAGATGAGAATGGGATTGGTACTCAGTAGAAAGGGATCTGAGGCTGCCTCCTTAAGGATTTGACTTTTTATTTCTTCCTCAGTTAAGGAATTGATGTTTACTTGTGTGTCCTTAGGGATATCCTCAATAGTGATCACATCCTGTGATGAAATCACTTCTACCTTCTCTCTTTCCTCTTCCTCAATATTCTGAGGCTCATCTACATCTTCTTTATTATCTAGTTCTACCTGACTAGGTGTACCTTCACCTTGTTGTGGACTCTTATCAACTATTAACCCAAAAATGATCTTCCACATCCTTTTTCTCTAGGTGACAACTTCTTCAACATTATGCTTCAAAATGGAATAAGCTCTTAGCTTAGGTATAAATCTATTTCTATCTTGCGCCATGAACTTCTCTATTTTCTTTGGTGTTAGTTCAAGCATGATCTGAGCTAGAGTGTCTTCTCTTATCTGTCTCTCGATTGCAATAGCACACTGCCATTTTTGATCAATTTTGCTAAATAGTTCATCAGGGATCAAATTCCCTATCTCTAGAGGCATCATCTTGAATGTCCATAGCATTTCTAACATAGCCTCTTCAATCTTATCTTTTTCATCTTTTCTTAATCTTTCAAATTTTATAAATTTGAATCCTGCTAATCCTACTGTGCTTTTGATATTTTGGCATATTTCATCCACACTAGTTGGATGTCTATGTGATGCTACTTTTAGTTTCATATTTTTTGGTTTTTTGGCCAAGTAGGATATCAAAATTTTATCATTATGGAAAAATATACTTAGTATAAAGATAGCATAATAGAAGAAAGAAGTCTTGTATGAGCACACAATAAAATTGTCTAATTACAATAGTGTTTACCAGTCTAATCGGAGATAGTTTTGATTAGCAGTGTTCACATAAGAAGGTTCAGCGCATGGGCACTTGAACATGGATCATTCTATGTATATCAAAGCCACATATGAGAGCACAAGTCTATATGGCATGTACAGAAGAAGATATTAAAGATTTACAGAGATAGTGTTGAGCCGACCTGAACAAAACAAAAGACAGAATATGATCACATTAAGTTAAGGGATTATTTTGTTTATAAAAATAACTACTTAACCATGTATGGATGACATCCTAGATGTTAACCCTAAGGCAACATGAATTGATTTTATATTTTGAGAAGAGTATATGTATTGTAAGCTGACTGGAAGTTATTTATTGTAATAACTTGTATATATGTAAGCAATATGTAATGTGAAGCATGTACAAGTTACATATAGCAATTATAATAAGTTGACATATGATGCAAAGTTTAATATTGTAAGAAGAAAGAAATAAATATATGTATGTGAAAGCAAAGAGCCTACAAAGCTAAATTAGAATAGGAAAGCTATTCGGCAATAGTAAAAGGTTTTGTATTTTACCTTTGTATCAGAAGTAATTATTATATATTGCATGTTTTGGTAGTGAGCTCATCTTGAAAACATTTGTTTTGTAATAGAAACTCCTAACAAGGTTGAGGCTTCTAACAAGGCCTAGAGTCCTTTAACCAGGACAAAGACACTATATGTATGTAATAGACTCCTAACAAGGTCAACATCCTTAACCAGATACTTTTGATTAGTGGATCAATTGTGGGTATCATCCCCACTGGGGTTTTCCCTTGTCCAGGGTTTCCTCGAGAACAAACATGGTGTTATGAGTTCATTTGTTTTATTTCTATTCTTTTTATTCAGTTTACTTATTTTAGTTTTTTATGCAAGCTTCAAGTTAATTTTTTATATCCATAATTTGGCAAAAGTAAAAGTTTGTGAAATACTGATTCACCCCCCTCCCCCCCCCCCCCCCCCCTCTCAGTATTTCCTATTTCTAACAATTGGTATCAGAGCCTAGTTACAAAGAGAAAAGTTATTCAGAGAAAGCCTAACAGCTTGAGTAAGATCTCTATGGGTATGGATCAATTGCAGAAGAATCTTGAAGAAGCTCTTGAAAAGATTGATATTCTTACTGAAGAAAGAGATACTCTAAAAAAGAAATATGATGATGTGAAAGACTACATTGAGAAACTAAAAGAAAAGATAGAAGATCTGAAATCAAAGAAAGAACCTACAATTCAAGTCAAGGACTATGATGAAGTTTCAAAACTAAAGAAAGAAAATGAGATCCTTAAACATGAGTTAAAGATTGTAGATCTAAAGTTAAGCTTGAAAAATGAGAATAGTAAAGATGAATCAAATCTAAAATTTGAGAATGCTAATTTGAAATCTAAACTTACCAAAGTGACATCTGAACTTGAGAAAACAAAATTACAGTATGTTGAACTTGAGAAGTACAATACAATTGTGAAAGGAGAACTAACTCAATCTAAACAACATCTTGAGAAACTATATTCCAGTAGTGAAAATATTGATGAACAAATGTCTTATCAGAAACCATCTTATTATAAAAATGGTCTTGGATATCTTGAAGATAAGTTCCCTAAGAAGATTAAGGAATGCAAAGAACTAGATCCTGAACACTCTGAGAACAAAGATGAAAAGAAGCTTGATGAAGCTAACAAATCTAAAGATATACCTAATCTACCTAAAGAAGATGAACCACCCAAAGATATGCGAAGAGAATTTAAGGGTAGATATTTTTCATGCAATTCTTTTGCACACATGAAAAGAGATTATATAGGTAAGAAATTTAAACGTATCTCTGGTTATTGTTATAATTGCCATGGTTTGAGACATAGAACTATTGATTGTAAGAAACCTATATCTAACGATAATAATAGTAGTAGAATGTTTAGAGATACCAAACCTACAGATAAGAGACCTATTGGAGACATGAACAAAAGGAATAGAGTAGTGTGTTATAGATGCACCAAGATTGGACATATTGCCAGAAATTGCAATCACAAACAGTCAGATAGGACTGAGATATGGAAACAATAGAGTAGTTTGTTAGATATGCAACAATTTTGGTCACACGGCGAGATTTTGCAGAATGAACAACATGAGAAACCCTAATCCTAGAAACTATACAAGGAGAAATGTGAGCACCAACAACAGTCAAAAAGGATGTTGTAGTAACTTGGAATAAGTTGAGTTTGTTAAAGCCACATATCAAGTGAGCACACTCAGTACACCAGGAAATCAAACAGGTGAAGTACCTGACAGTAAGTGTGAGTCATTTCCTAATTCATCTCAAAGCACTTAAACATTTATTTCATAATTAATGCATTAGAATAGGGTATTAAAATAGTGTAGAAGTTAGAATAAATTGAATTCAGTTTTGTGAAGTTAATATAAGCTAGTATATGATATAATGAAGCTATGGTTAAGAGCATGTGAATTTATAAATATGTATGCGAGTACACAAAAAGAATGAAGTTTTGCAGGTAACTAGGAACAACTTTTTGGCATGAAGCAGTAAAGAAATTTAATGCAATGTCAATATCTTGAAAGATTTGAAGGATAAAAGCATATGATTGGTAGTAATTGATCATTCAAGTGATTAAAAGTGATAAAGAGAGCTAGCTAGTGGAGATTAAGAGCAGTTTGTAGGATTTGGAGACAGAATTCTTGCCATATCTATGCAAAGCCCTAAATCACAATTCTGAGGTATTTTGCTAAGTATTCACTATCAAACTAGTTGTTTTTTATAGAATAATGGATGCATCACTAGTTCACCCATATCAAAAATTCAGTCAGACCTAGAATGAAGAAGCAACCTATAGAACCTTTGGAAGAAGACCCTAGTTTAGCCTTGTCATCCGCTCTAGATGGAGTTTTGCAGTTAGAAGATGTAAGAGGCTATCTAAAATATAAGTTTGAGACCATAGGATATGGTAACCTAATCATGCAATATGATAAGATCTATAAATAGGATATGTCATACAAAGAAGGGTTTGAACATTTGAGTGAGATTGATGTTATCAAGTATACACTTCACTATGAATTTCAGAATGATGAATGGACCAAGATAATATTGAGCAGAATTCATAATGGAAAGTTTTGGTTGGATGATAGAGTCATAGACATCACTGTAGACCCTATTCATGAGGTAACTAGATTATCTAAGTCATGAGTAATTCCTTTAAATGAGAATAATGTCAAGAAAATAGTGTTAGACAACACCAAGTCTTTATACAATAGAAGAGGAATTGTTATTAGTAAGATTGAATAGGATGATGTTAGATATGTGTGCAAAATTTTGACTTCAAAGTTTTGTACAAGCTCTAGAGAAGATGATGTGGTAGCTGGCATGGTACATGCATCTTATCTTATGTGTGTAGAGAAAGTATGAGTAGATATGTGTGAAATTTTGAGGATTCAATTGACTGAAAATCTTGAGAAGATCAAAAAGACCAAGAATTCACAATTTAGATTTTCATCTCTGATCACATACATGTTTTTTCATTTTTTGAGAAGATTCCCATACACTATAGGAGTTGACTGGAATGACAAAAAAAATTATATGGATAGAATCAACAAAGTGTACATAAGACACCCTATTGACAAAGTGAATGAAAGTGAAACTTTAGTGATTAAAACCTTTCAGAATGAAATGAAGAAAAGATTGAAAGAATTCCACCATTTATTGTGGAAAAATACAAAGATGAGATATATTTTTTTGTAGATACAAACTTTACCTATATTGAAGTAGTTGAGCCAAGAGTAGAATTTGTAGATCCTCTTGAGTATAAGGTTTCAGAAGTTGAGATTGAAGGTTATGTGAGCAGATTACTTAAGAGTAATTTGGATGCTAAGAGTACTAGATCTGGGACACATGAAGAGAACTTCAATTCTATACAATCATCACAAGCACAAAAAATGGAAAAGAAGAGAGTTGACAATACCATCGAGAAAATATTGAAAGACACTGGTACGACTGAACTTGAGTTTGTCATTGCAAAGAAGACAACAGCAGCAATCAAGGACATTAGACATAAAGAAGTACTACCATTTCCACCCTTGGCATCCCATGCAGTCCCTACTGAAGAAATTTAGGAAATGGATGAAGAAATTGAAGTGGAAGTACAGGAAGTAAGTAAATCCACAAGATTCTCCTCCACCACACCGACCAAGAGAGTAAAAGAAATGGCAAGGGGACCAAGTAAAAGACAAAAGACTATATTTACCCCAGTTCAAAGGAAAACATCAGTAGTTAAGGCAAATGAAGAGGCAGGTAGCAAAAAGAAGAATGGAAGCCCAAAATACATAAAGTGAACCCTTTGATCATTAATGAAGGGGATTTCACCAAATTGAACAAATACTATGAAATGTATGAAAACTTTGAGAAGTTGAATCTAGAGAATGCAGTTGTTAGACACATGATCCTAGTAGACAAGAAATTTGATGACATAAAAAGCAAGATCCCTGAAAATCTTTATGAGAAATTGGTTTATAGAAAGAAGAGAGCTACATAAGAAGATAATGGAATAAGAGAAAGATTTGTAAGAAAACTATGTGAAATAAAAGATGAAGAGCATTTCAAGTAAATTATGAAAAATCTAAGTACCCATTTGAGGAAGAAAAGAAGAACAATACTTATAATGGGAGGAAATAAGGAGATTAATAGAGAAACAGAGGAAGCGGTTGTGAAGGTAATGACCTCTAGACTAGGTGAGAAAATCAGTGAATCAGATCAAGCAGTTGAAGCAGAATATCAGACTGAACCATCACCTACTCTGCCACCTCCATCAACATTGAAGATGAATCTATGAACATTGAAGGAACAAATATCACCTTAGATAGTGAAGAAAATCCCTTCAATGACCAAGAAGCTAGTGTTGGTAATTTGACACAAATTGATGAGCAACGGGACATAGAAGAGAATAAGGAAGAACAGGTTGAAATAAGAAAGAAAGAAGGAAAAGAGGAAACTCAAACTGATATAGCAGAAGAAGAGAAAGCAGTGCTACAGGAATAATTAGTGGTCATTCCTAAACCTAAGGACATGGTAGAAACATCACAAAAATCATAGTTTGAATCTATGTTTGCAAGCTTAGGACATGAAGTGGATGATGATGATCAAATAGAGTTAATCTCATCTTTGAAAAAGATTATTCAAAAGAACAAAAAGGTAAAAAGCTTGGAAGGAGCACTACTTGAGGTAAGTAGTAAACTTCAAAGTGTTATAACAAGTCAAGTTAGTGAGGTTGATCCCCAAGAAAAAGAAAAAGAGGTTATGAAATCATTTGACATGGAGTTCACAAACTTATCTGATATTGCAATAGTCAAAGCCCAAGCAACCCATTGTGCATAGGTATTTCAAGTTGTATGCCAGAATATCAAAAATGATCTAGACAACTTGGATATATGTATAAAAGAGTTGAGAAGATGCTTAGAGAGAGGAAAAGCATTGTACATTCAGTGTACACAATCCAAGAGCCACACATTTGAAATATTAGAGAAGCTTAAGATCAAAGAAGCATAACTACAAGTGGCAGTAAACATTTTGCAAAGCCCTAATGCGAAGATCTCAGAAATTGAGACGAAAACAAGAAAAAATTTTAATGATAAGAGACTTCTGAATGATGAGAAGGAGAAGAAATTTAAAATATTTGCTCTACTCAGAGAGCATGTATCACTAAAAAATAGTATTTTAGAGAGTTAATTGGAAGAATGTCTTTCTTCGAAGACATCTTATGAAAAATTTGCTTATGCAAATCTTAAGGCAAATGAAATTGCATCTTTTGTCCTATGCACATTATTCAATGTTTCTGATGTAGTGAAGAATTCATGGGACAAGGAAATAGAGATTCTGAAAGTAAATTTTTCATATTGTCTTGCAAGCCTTTTGGCCTTGCAATATTGAAATCTTGAGGTAAAAATAGTTTTGTTACATTAATTTTTGACACATTTGTCATTGTTGTCAAAGGGGGAGTAGTATAAGTTGAAAATTTTTATGTATAGCTATTGTATGTATAGTATGAAGTATACTCTTAGGGGGAGAATATGCATTTTTGAGACATGAGTATTTTGAAGAAATAAGTATTTCAGAGAAATAAGTAGTTATGTAAGATCCACATTTTGTATGGCCACAATTTTGTAATGAAATTTTTTTGGGACTTAGCCAATTTTCCCATATGTTGCCACCAATGACAAAGCGGGAGATTGTTGGCAATTTGGCTAAGTAGGATATCATAATGTTGTCATTATGGAAAGATATACTCAGTATAAAGATAGCATAATAGAAGGAAGAAGTCTTATATGAGCACACTAGAAAATTATCTAAGTACAACAGTGTTTACTAGTCTAATCAAAGATAGTTTCAATTAGCGACGTTCAAAGAAGAAGGTTCAATGCATGTGCACTTGAACATGGATCATTCTAAGTATATCAAAGCCACATATGAGATCATAATTCTGTATGACATGTACGGAAGAAGATATTAAATATTTACAGAGACAGTGTTGAGCCAACTTGAACAAAGCAGAAGATAGAATATGATCACATTAAGTTAAGGGATTATTTTGTTTATCAAAATAATGACTTAACTTGTAGGGATGACATCCTATATGTTAACCCTATGGCAAAATGAATTGATTTTATATTTTGAGAAGAGTATATGTATTGTAAGATGATTAGAAGTTATTTATTGTAATAACTTGTATATATGTAAGAATTATGTAATGTGAAGCATGTACAAGTTACATATAGCAATTGTAATAAGTTGACATATGATGAAAAGTTGTATATTGTAAGAAGAGAGAAAGAAATATTTGTTTGTGAAAGTGAAGAGCCTACAAAGCTAAATCAAATTAGGAAAGCTATTCGGCAGCAGTAAAAGGTTTTTTATTTTACCTTTGTATCAAAAGATATTATTGTATATTGTATGTTTGGGCAATGAGCTCATCTTGCAAACATTTTTTTTGTAATAGCAACTCCTAATAGGGTTGAGGCTTCTAACAAGGCCTAGAGTCCTTTAACCATGACAGAGACACTATATGTATGTAATAGACTCCTAATAGGGTCAACATCCTTAACCGGATACTTTTGATTAGTGGATCAATTATGGGTATCATCCCCACCTGGGTTTTCCCTTGGCCACGGTTTCCTCAAGAACAAACATGGTGTTATGAGCTCATTTGTTTTATTGCTATGCTTGTTATTCAGTTTACTTAGTTTATTTTCTTATGCAAGCTTCAAGTTAGTTTGTTATATCCATAATTGGGAAAAAGTAAAAGTTTTTGAAATATTGATTCACCCCCCCTCTCAGTATTTCCTATTTCTAAAAGTATTATCATCTATACCGGTCATTTCTTCATCATCATCATCATCCTTCTATAACGCTAATTTCCTTCTCAACCTCTTCTTGGGATGACTTGGCATAGCTCTAGTTTTCACTTGTTTTCTTTTTCCTGAGCCTTCCCTTCAGTTTTCTTTGCTAGTGTTTTCCTTTGAGGCTCGACACCTGTGGCAGTTGAAGCTACCCTAGTTCTCAGTCTTACTATTGTAGGAGGAGTAGGCTTAAGTTCATGTACTTTTCTTTTACTAGGCTCGAAAACTAATACCTAATTTCTCTTCTTTTGAGTTTCAACTTCCTCCTCTTCACTACCTTCAGATTCACTAGACTGATCTTTACCTTGACCTTGTGTAATTTGAAGAGGTGCATTCCCCTCTTCACCTTCTCCTAGCACCTTTTCAAAGTTCTTGACTATTTTCTTCCTTTTCCTCTCTAAGGTTGTAGACTTTAACCCCATAGATATTTTGGATTTTGCTTTTTCATAATTTCTAAAAGGCTTAGCTTTTTTGTCAATCTCATCTGCCATTAAAGTAGTTATTGTTGTTGATGTCTCATCTATGTTGACCTCATAAGGAAATGGCCTTAGCCAAGCTACCCTAGGCATAACAACCTAAACTTAGGTATTGTTGGTATCCACTAGAAATCATATGCCATTGTAGTGTTTTTCTACTACAAATATAGGAATTCTACTTCTCTTCCTCATCTTCTTGAATTCAACAAAGTAACTTTCGATTGTACTATCAAAATTATCACCTATCTATTGAATGAACTACTGAATTCCTAAGTTTTAGGTTGATCCTGACTCCATATTATATCTCCTATGGTAGGGAAACTATTTTGTACATAAAATAATAAACAAACTATTAGGGAACTGAAGTTACACATTGATTTTTTAGCCTTCCTGATTGATGTTAGGTTCTTAGCAAGTTGAGTCAACTGTAGCTCGGCAAGATCATAAGTATGATCTTTCTTCACCATCTTCCACGCCTGATCTACTGTAATGCAGGGAACACTATCCATCTTGCTTGACTGATAAAATTATAGGCTATAACCCTTATTGCAAAATCTATCTCTAGATTTGTAATTATAGAGATTGTCATTCCTCTTTTGTTCCATACTTCCAATATGTTAGCTTGAATTATTTCTTTACTTTGACACCTGATTGTTTTCATCCTGGTAAGAATGGGATAACCGATGACTCGATGGATCATATCTTTGGTGATCTATTAGAAAGTAAAGTCCACCAAGATAACTGAGAGGGGGGGGTGAATCAGTTATCAAATAAATATAATTTTTATCAACCTTGATAGATTTTAACCATGTAAGCAATGTAATCAACAACCATAGAAAGATATACATGCCCAATAACACAATGACACAAGATATGTTGACTAGGGAACCTCTTGATCAAAGAGTAAACCCTGGTGGGAATGATGCCCATAAAAGATGCACTAATATAAAAGTTCCTTGTGAGAGGATGAACTATATTAGGAGTCTTATGAAATACATTCAGTACATATGAATCCCTATTAGGAGATTTTGAATCCCTGTTAAAATATTCTAACTCTATTAGGAGTTATGGAAGACAGAAGGACCCACTGCCCAAACAGCTTCAGGGTAAGATTACTGAACTCACTATCCAACTGATCTTTGTATTACTCAATAGAATAATACCAAAAGATTATTGATCTCAACAATTCAATACTCCTTCTCTGACTATGCCAAACCGCACCAACTGCTTCTTTAGATCTCAATACCAGATCTTAGTACTTCGCATATCCTCTTTCAACAATTTCGCTTTCACAATTTCTTCATACACACTTACATTCATTACACTCCACACTACAAAAAGGAATACATTCCTTCCTTTATACCACACTCAATAATTACAAATGAGTTGACATACAAATTACAAAATAAAAGTTTCCACACATTACATCAAAATTACACAAAACTGTCAGCTTCCAATCAATATAATTCTTCACTCATGCGACCTCAAATCTTGAGCTATCATCCACATCACTATCAACATGTATTCAACTACTCTCTAACAGGACATAACCATATTCCATCCCGATTATGATATATCATCTAATTTCCACAAACTGCTACTCAGGAACACTACCTGAATACTACTTCCACTTATTTGTTCATAACTTCCATGAATAATTGAATTAATGTCTGCGATCTTAACCACAATCTTATAATACATCATAGAGTAAGTCCTCAACTTTTCATAGCTTCATCTTCAATATCCCAAGTGTGCTAACCAAAACACTATCTACTTCGCTCCTAATCTTCAGTAGATTACTGTGTTGACATCAATAACAATCACAGTCATGAATGTAATAACTACTATAGAATGGCTGTGAATACTCCCCCATAGGATATATTCAGCATTCATTCCTAACAATCTCCCCCATTTGCATTGATGGCAACATAGACGAAAAACATCCAAGTTCCATAAATCCAACACTACAACACTGCTACTCTGAAAATGCTTTCAAGTCTTCTTCATTAATCAAATCTTGCTTTGTTTTCCATTCAATTCTCTCCAACATATGGTTCAGATGGTTTTTTCATGCATACTTATCCCCCATTGACATCAATGATAGATGTTTCATCATTATGTCAACAACTTCAATGTCAAAAGACACTGTTCAGAAAATACATTCACTAGAGTACTCATGACTCAGCTCAAATATACATAATCCCCCATAGAGGAAGTACCAACATCTAGTACAGAAGAAAGATAGGGCTCATATACCACTGGACAGATGCAACAATATGCATCACTTCTCAAAAGTAGGCTAGGGCATAACCCCAAGCATACCTCTCAGATACTCAAATGTATCCTTAGGCAAAGGTTTTGTAAATATGTCTGCAATCTTCTCATTTGTGCTTATGTATTCAAGTCTGACTTCTTTCTCTACAACTTTCTCTCTCACTACATGATACTTTATCTCTATATGTTTTGTCTTAGAATGTAACATAGGATTCTTAGACATACTAATTGTGCTAGTGTTATCACAATGTATAACAACAGGCTCAACAAATTTTATTCCAATATCCTTCAGCATTTGTTTCATCCAAATTATCTGATTATAATTGTTTGTTGCTGCCACATACTATGCTTATGTTGTACATTGTGAAATACAATTATGCTTCTTGCTTAGCCAAGAAACTAATCTTCCTCTAAGGAAAAATGCTCCACCACTGGTGCTCTTTTTACCATCAACATTACCTCCCCAATCAACATCTGTATATGCACATAGGGTAAAATAATCATATTTTTCATACCACAATCCATACTCAATTGTGCCTCTTAAGTACCTCAGTATCCTTTTTACTGCTGCATAATGTGATTCTCTAGGTTTAGCTTGAAATATTGCTACAATTCCAACTAAATGTGGTATTTCAAGTTTTGTATGAGTCAAATATTGCAATCCTCCAATCACAGATCTGTACTTCTTCTATTCCACTGTAGGAGTCTCATCTGTGCTAGATAACTTGTGTCTAGTTACCATAGGTGTTCCAACTAGTTTACAGTTCTCCATTCCAAATCTCTTCAATAAATCATTCAAGTACTTTTTCTGACTTACAAAGATACCATCACTGTTCTATATTATTTGCAATCGTAACAAATATTTCATTTCACCAATCATACTCATTTCAAATTCAGTCTTCATTTCATCTGCAAATTTATCACAGGCTTCATCTTCTCCTCCAAAGATAATATCATCAACAAAAATAACTACAACCAATAAACCATTTTCAATTTCTTTTGTATACAAGTTGCTATCATTGTTCCATTTTTAAATCTTAATTTCAACAAATACTTATCCAATCTCACATACCAAGTTCTAGGTGCTTGCTTTAGTCCATATAAAAATTTCTTCAATTTACATACCATGTCTCCTTCTTTAGTTAAAGGAAAGCCTTCGGGCTGCTCAATGTAGACTTTTTCTTCTAGTTCTCCATTCAGAAATGCTAACTTCACATCCATCTGATACACTTTGAATTTCTTAAAAGCTACATAAGCCAAAAACATTCTTACTGCTTCAATTTTTTCTACTGGTGCAAAAGTTTCTTCATAGTCAATTCCTTCTTGCTGTGAGTATCCTTTACATACCAATCTTGCTTTGTTCCTTACTACTTCTCCTTGTTCATTCATCTTGTTTTTTAATACCCATTTTGTTCTTATAATATTCTTATTTTTAGGTCTAGGTACCAATTCCCATGTCTTGTTCTTTTCAATATGATCCAATTCTTCTTTCATGGCTTTAATCCAATGTTCATCTTCACAAGCTTCAGTAGTGGATTTAGGTTCAATTTGAGAAATCAAACACAACTGCTCTTGTACCTTATTTCATGTCAAAAATCCTCTGTCTATGCTTCCAATAATCTGCTCAGTAGGATGATTCCTTAGTAGATTCATGTTAGGTGTCATTATCTCAGTACTTGTTTCTGTTGTAGGTTCTTCAATGGTTTCTTCACCATGGATTTCATTCAGCAAATCACTGTCAATTTCATAGAATAATTCAGTAGTCTCTAGATTAGGTCTAGGCTAAGTTCGTTCATCTAATTCATAATCAAGCATTCTTTCCTAAATTTTGTAATTTTTATTAACTTTAACATTTATGCTCTCAACAATAGTCTTAGTTCTCTTATTGTAACATCTATAAGCTTTTCTCTTCAATGAATATACAATAAATATACCTTCATCACTTCTAGGATCAAACTTTCCAATGTCATCATCTCTCTTAATATAACATTTGCTTCCAAAAATTATAAAATACTTAACTGGTGGTGCATGTCCAAACCATAGTTCATAGGGTTCTTGTCTGTGTCTGCTCTAATTTGTACTCTATTCATTTTATACACTGTTATGTTCATTGCTTCTCTCCAGAATATCTTCGCCAAGTCTTTCTCAAATAACATAGCTCTTGTTGCTTCAGTTATTGATTTGTTCCTCCTTTCTGCTATACCATTTTGTTCAGGTTCCCTAGGGGCTGAAATCTGTCTCTTAATACCATTCACTTCACAAAGAATGTTAAATTCTTTTGAAGTAAATTCTCCACCTCTATCTGATCTCAAACATTTAGTCTTCATTCCAGATTCATTATCAACTTTGTTCTTAATGATCTTAAACTTATCAAATGCTTCATATTTTTCTTTAAGAAATGCAATCCACATCATTCTTGTAAAATCATCAACAAGAATCATAAAATACCGCTAGTCCTTGTAGGACCGCTCAAATTAGTATGAACAATCTCCAACTTATCTGTTGTTGTAAACTTCTTGCTAGGAAATGAGCTTCTCTTCTGTTTAGCCATCACACATTCCTTGCAAATCATGTTACTAGATTTCATAATTTTAGGTAAATCTCTTACTGCAAGTGTAGTACTCACTTTCATAATGTTATAAAAGTTTATATGACAAAATCTTTTGTGCCATAACCAACTATCATTAATCTTAGTAATCAAACATGTCATCTTAGTAGGATTCAACTGAAATACATTGCCTCTGGTTCTAGATCCAGTACCAATCAAATTACCATCTTTGCCTTTTATCACACAAGTTTTCTCAGTAAACCAAACTTGATATCCCTTATCAACTAGTTGTCAAACACTCAAAAGATTATGTTTCAAACCATCCACAAAGTAAACATCATCAGTGTTAGTCTTTCCATCAAGAGTAATAGATCCTATACCCTTAATCAAACAAGGTGCATTGTTTCCAACTCTAACAACTCCTCCATCATAATTGTTAAACTTTATGAACTTTTTCATGTCTCCGGTCATATGATGTGAACAACCACTATCTATAATTCAATCAGCTTTCTTTTCTACTTGAGAAACTAAAGCTCTTTCTTCCTTAATTTCAGTTTTGGGATTTTCTTCTTTAATTGCTACAAATCCTATATCATCATTATTCTCAGTATCACTTTCACTTAAAGTTTTCTCCACACTAGCTTCAAGTTCTTCATCATTTGCATAATAACATTCTTTAGATCTTCTAGGCTTAAATTTTTTTCTATTCTTCTTAACTCTCTTAGGGCATTTAGATACAAAATGACCATATTATTGATAAGTCCAGCATTTAGAAATTTTCTTACCGTTTGGTTCTCTCTTCACAAGGAAGGCAATACCTTCTTCAATCTTCCTATCTTCTTCATTTCTAGATCTGCTGCTGCTAGCATAATCTCCGCTCACACTTATGCTTCTTGACAAAGTAGGGAAAACACTCAGAGCACTTAATGTTGTCTCCATTCTAGGTAAGTCTCCTGATAACCTTAGGTTCATCTCTGCTACTTCCAATCTTCCAAGAAGAGTCTCTCTGGTGAAGTTCATAGTACAATGTATAACTTGTTCAATCATCTATGTTGTCTACTTGAATGCAGGAGTCAATGTCCTTAGAATTTTCCATATCACTTCATTCTTTGTCTTTGTTCCTCCACAAAATTTTATACCTGCAACAATCCTTGACATTCTAACAATATAGCTTCTAACATATTCATCTTCCATCATTCTTATATCTTCAAATGCACATATCCAATTATGTAATCTAACTTTCTTAGCATGTTCATCACCTTCAAAAGTAGACTGTAAAGCTAACCAAATTTTATAAGATGTCTTTAGATATTTTACCTGACTGTATTCATTTTATGGAAGGGATGACAAGATTTCTTCTTTGGAAAGTATGTTAAACATGAATAGATCTCTTTCTCCATTAGTACAATCTTCAATTTTGTCCTCATCAATGATAGTCTTCTCATTCTTTGTACTTAACCAATAACCTGGTCCTAAACAAAGTAGGTGTATCTTCATCTTTTCTTTCCAGCTGTCAAAATTTACTCCATCAAACTTAGGGCTTTCTTTCCTAAAATGATTCACCATGGATCTCCTTAAGTTGTTAAACTTTTCCTTCAAGGACCTGTTGCTCTGATACCAATTGTTAGAAAGTAAAGTCCACCAATATAACTAAGAGGGGGGGGGGGTGAATCAGTTATCAGGTAAATAAAAATTTTATCAACCTTAATAGATTTTAACCATGTAAGCAATGTAATCAACAATCATAGAAAGATATACATGCACAATAACACAATGACACAAGATATGTTCACTAGGGAACCTCTTGATCAAAGAGTAAACCCCGGTGGTAATGATGCCCAGAAAAGATGCAATAATATTAAAGTTCCTTCTGAGAGGATGGACTCTGTTAGGAGTCTTATGAAATACATTCAGTGCATATGAATCCCTATTAGGAGATTTTGAATCCATGTTAAAAGATTCTAACTCTGTTAGGAGCTATGGAAGATAGAAGGACCCGCTGCCCAAATAGCTTCAGGGTAAGATTACTGAACTCACTGTCCAAATGATCTTTGTATTACTCAATAGAATAATACAAAAATATTAATAATCTCAAAAATTCAATACTCCTTCTCTGACTATTCCAAACCACACCAACTGCTTCTTCAAATCTCAATACCAGATCTCAGTACTTCGCATATCCTCTTTCAACAATTTTGCTTTCACAATTTCTTCATACACACTTACATTCATTACACTCCACACTACAACAAGGAATACATTCCTTCCTTAATACCACACTCAAGTAATTACAAATGAGTCAGCATACAAATTACAAAATAAAGTTTCCATACGTTACATCATAATTACACAAAACTGTCAGCTTCCAATCAATATAATTCTTCACTTGTGTGACCTTGGATCTTGTGTTTTTATCCACATCACTATCAACATGTCTTAAACTACTCTCTAACTACACATAACCAGATTCCATCCTGATTAGGAGATATCATCCGATTTCCACAAACCGCTACTCACAAACACTACCTGAATACTGCTTCCACTGATTTGCTCATAACTTCCATGAATAAGTGAATTACTATCTGCGCCCTTAACCATGATCTTATAACACATCATAGAGTAATTCCTCAACTACGCATAGCTTCATCTTCAATATACCAAGTGCTCTAACCAAAAAACTGTCTGCTTCATTGCTAATCTTCAGTAGATTACTATGTTGACATCAATGACAATCACAGTCATGAATGCAATAACAACTGTTATAGAATGGCTGAAAATACTCCCCCATAGGATATATTGGGGGAGATTGTTGGCATAATAGTCAGTGCTCCCCTTGGGATTTGTGACATGGGTTAACCACCTCCTGTGTCTTCTATAAGTTGAGTGGTTGTATCGGGCATTAACAGGTCAATCTTTTGGTGCAATGGCAACCACTACTTGTAACAAGTGGTATCAAAGCTTGGTCACAGGTTGAGGGGGAGATTTTTGGCATAATGGTTAGCACTCCCCTAGGGATTTGTGACATGGCTTAACCACCTCCTGTGTCTTCTATAAGTCTAGTGGTTGTATCGAGCATTAACAGGTTGATCTTTTGGTGCAACGACAACCACTACTTGTAACATGATCTTGACTGGCCCATTCTCCAACCACAATTGCATGACATGTACTCTGATCAAAATGATCTTAATCCATTTAAATTTGAAGTTGTGAGGGAAATCTAGGGCACACACTAACCCTTTCTCTGCAACGTGTTGATGCTCCACCTTCAACATTATGTTATCACACAACCTGTTATAAGCTTCCCTCAACTCATAATCTCCAATTTCTCAAATTTTTCACATGTAGCATGCACGCACATCACGTATCATCAAGACTTTTGATGGAATTGATGACAAGGATCCCGTGAGATCTCCCTTCACCACACTTTCCGGTACAACTTAGAATTTCGGTGGCTTCCATGCATCACTCCTTACTAGTTAAACATTTAAAACTTCTTTCCCTTACTTCTTAATTGATGTAGATGAAGTGGATGCCATTTTTTTTTTCAAAATTAGGGTTCTTAAAATAGATTCAAGTGGCTCAGTAATACCTTGTTTCAACAGTCCTTCACAATGTTTGTCGACAGCATGCTGTAGGAATCTTCACAAACTTGACTTAGCACAAATCACTTTTCTTAATTGCCTTAAAATCTCTCTACAAATTCTCAAGTCACTAGGTGAAATGAGAATGGATGGTAATATTTCTCTTTATAGACTCAAACAGTCAAATTAGGTCTTCATTAAATGATTTGTACACTTTGCAGGTAAGATACAGTTGTCTCAACCTTCACATGACAATTCAGTTACCATATACTCATACTTGGTTGAAACCACGACTCAGTCGATACTAAAATTTTCATTTTAGCTCGGTAGATATAAAATCTCAGCTATTACAGGAGCTCGACACACACTAAGTGACTCAGTCACTATAGACATAAATACTGATGCTCAGCATCAATTATGCAATTTGACTCTTTTCTCAAATCTATCCTAATTCATCTTAATTCATGTAGATATGGACTTTAACATATCAAATGTCACAAACTGGTGTAAAATATAACATTTGAAAATTTAGTTCCTTACATACCTTTTTCTTAGACAGAAGTAGTGTGGTCACCTGATCCATTAGATTGGGTGACCTCAGGTTCACTAGATCCACTGCTTCTTGCTTCCTCTTTCTTTCTCCATTTCTTATTCATATGGTCCCTTATCTGTTCAACAGTCTCTTCATTTTTGAATTGTTCAATGCTCGGTACTTATACTTTGTAGTCTCTTTTTATGTGACCAATCTTGTGGTATTTATAATAGACCAGACTTCCACTCATCCAACTTTTGGATTTACCTCTAAAATGTGTCATTACATAGTTTGCTCCAATATGACCATATTCTCCACAATAATGACAACTGTACCATGTATTGTACTCCCAATTGAATGTGTTACCTTTCCTAGGTGATTTATTCTACTTATTGGATTTTCACTTTGGTTTAGCATTAGATCTGTATTCTTGTTCTTTGTGACCAAATTTATGATAGTTCTAACAATGTCCTTGAAATCTAGGTGTAGTAGGTGCCTTACTAACCTTTAACCTGCATTCATGTTCCTAATGTCCATGCTTATTATAGTTAAAGTAATTTCCATTGAATTTAGCTTTAGGATTGGACCTATCATTCTTGCTTCTATAGATGTTTGTTGTGTGTCCTAGCTTTCCACAATGATGGCATGTAGGTTTGCTGTTCTTTGACTTTGCATTCCTCTGTTCTCTATTCTTTGATGATTCTCCTTCTTCAATGGATGACAGGTTCTCATCATGTCCAAGTCCAGAGGTGCCATTGGATCTTCTTGGTGACCTCAACAGTTCTTCAAAATATTTCATAGCTTTGTTGGGCTTGTTCATCCTCTCATTAAGTTCCTTTTCAAATTTTAACTCATTCTTTAGTTGATTGTTCTCTGATCTCAGATTTGTGATTTCCATATCTGTCCTGCTCAACTCTTGATTTTCAAGTAATATTTGATTTAACATGTCCAATTGATTTTTTGTCAGCCTCTACATATCATATGTCCTTTCATTAAGTCTTATAGCCATTTGTCTCTTGTCTTCTTCTGTCATTGTCTTGTCTTGTTCAGCTTTCTTTTTCTGTTCAATCACTTCACATAATCTTACTAATTTAATTTCATGTTCTCTCTTTAGACTTTTGACATCTTCATTCAGTGAATTGTTTATTTCTAATAGATCTTCTATAGTTGCATCACTTTCAGTAGAGTTTCCATTGTCAAATAGACCTTTAGTATCTTGTTCTTGATATTGTGTGTCATTCAATTGGATTGCCAATTCTTTCCTTCTGCTCAAGGATTTCTTCAATTCTCCTTTGGTTGCTTCAAGCTGGTGCAATGTAAGCTAGATATCAATATTCTGATTCTCTATGATCTTTCTCAACTTATAAACCTCCATCTCCAAGACCTTAACTCTCAAGTGGTTAGACTTCTTCTAAGAGAACAAAGATCTGATACCAATTGTTGGAAATCTAATATGGGAAAGTGAGATACTAAGAGGGGGGGGTGAATCAGTTATCCACAATACTTTGATACTTTGAAATTAATTTCACATGCATACCATAAATATAGATTTCAATACTGAAATGTATCTAACATTCTAATCTCATCCATCAAATGAAACACATAACACAAAATTTGATAACCCATAAACCCTTGAAAGGTAAAACTGGGGTGGGGATGACACCCACAAATCTTCACTACTGTAGAATTAAAGTGTTCCTATTAGGGATACAATGTTTGATCTGTTAGGAATAATAGTCCACCGACACAACTAAGAGGGGAGGGTGAATCAGTTGTATGAAAAAATATTAAACTTTAAACTTTGAATAGAAAAAATATCAAATCCAATGAACACAATGAAGGCCAACACAACACAATATTTTTTGTCAAGGAAACCCTGTTAAAGGTAAAACCCCAGTGGGAATTAACACCCACTAATGATGTACTAAGACTATAGTATCCTTGTTAGAAGATATAGCTCTATTAGGAGCTGATTAAAACATTACAGTACACAGTCCTTGTTAGAGGACAAAGCCTATTAGGAGTCAAGAAAATAAGGTAGGATCACTACCCAAAGAAGGTTATGTCCACCTTTAGAACTCACTGTTTGTAACACAAGTGTATATAAATAAATACACAATCTTTAAACTATCTGATAGCAACTTTCTTTTCTTGATCAATTCCAATGAAGTATATAATTTATCCTCTTCTCTACATCTAGCAGACTCAATCTCGCAGCTTCCTTGATCCTCTTTTACATCACATCCATTCTACCATGTCTTTTCAAAAGAAAAAATCTTACATATATACCTTATTAAAAAATAATGATCAGGTCAGCCAATTAGGCTTTCCTAATATACAAATTATTACATAACTCCTTGCTAAGATACACACGGTATCTAAAAAAAGTATACAATAATTACAAATCAATAATTAAGGACCGACATCCATAATTCATGCTCGGTATTCATGATACACGCTACAACTCTAAAGTTGAATTCCAAATAGGTCTTCTCCAGAACACACGCCACATCTGACATCATCCTACTTTACATACCTTGCTAAGATCAAAAAACATTCTTCAGTACCCTATCTGTCATCCCTTAAGCTCACATACACTAAATCCTCATCACCTATAAGATATACCCAAAACTTAGAGACTTACTCTGTCAACTTCCACTATCACTGTCTAGTAACTAGTCTTCACTAAATCTTTTGTTACTCAACCAATATACAATATTACATCATGTGATCTTATATGTAAGATCACAACACCTTCCTATATACACAACTGACTTAAGACATTCTGAAACATCCATACAGTATCCGTACATTGTAATACCCATCTTGTTCTCTTTATAGAAACATATGTTGACATCAGTGACAAAACACAAATGACAACAATAGTAATTCCAACATCACTCAATGTAGTGATTAAAACTATTAAATGTATCCAAAAATATCCCTAATGCATTAGCAATATCCAACAATCTCCCCCTTTGGCATTGATGGAAACATATAGGAAAATTCATCAACCCAAAATTATTCTCTCAGTACCTTTACCACATAGTCTATTTCTTGTAGGATTTTCACATAGTCTCTTTCCCCCTTTGACAACAATGGAAAAGGGTTCCATAAGTCATCAAATGTCTTCAACGTTCACTCCCCCTGAGGAGTAGATCCATACATCAAGTCAAGAATATGATAAGGCTCTGAAAACCTCTAGACTGATGCATCCCTGCATCATTTAATTTTGACTACGAGGGGCCTACACCCCAAGTATACCTCTTCTAAGATACTCAAAGGAATCTTTTGGCAATGGCTTTGTAAAGATGTATGTTATTTGTTCGTTTGTGCTCATGTATTCCAACCTTATTTCTTTCTCTGCTACCTTGTCTCTCAAGAAGTGATACTTAATAGAAATATGCTTAGTTTTAGAGTGCATCACATGATTCTTTGACATGTTTATTGTACTGGTGTTATCACAATGGATAACTACTCATTCAATGATAGTTATTCCAATATCTTTCAGTATTGGTTTCATCCAAAAAAATTGTGTGCAGTTAATAGTAGCAACAACATACTCAGATTCTACAATAGATTGAGCTATACAATCTTGTTTTTTACTTAGCCATGAAACCAACTTTTTCCCAAGGAAAAATGCACCTCCACTAGTACTCTTCTTGTCATTAATATTCCTTGCCCAATCAGCATTAGTATAAGCATGTAGTTCAAAGTGATCATTTCTATCATACCATAAGCCATATTCCATTGTTTCCTTCAGATATCTAAATATCCTTTTCACAACAGCTAGGTGTGTCTCTTTAGGTTGTGCCTGATATCTAGCCACAATTCCAATAACATTAGCAATATCCAGTCTAGTGTGAGTCAGGCTTTGTAATCCACCAACCATAGAGATGTACTTGGTCTAAAAAACACACTTTGTCTCATTATTATTTGTCATTTTATGACTAGTCACCATGGGTGTACCAACTGGTTTATAGTCTTCCATTCCAAACTTTTTCAACATTTCTTTAAGATACTTAGTCATAGAAATAAAAATCCCATTCTTTCTCTGATTTCTTTGTAGTCCTAGAAATAATTTCATTTCACCTATCATGGACATCTCAAATTCATTTTCCATGTCTTTAGAAAATTTCTTACACATTTCATCATTCCCTCCAAAGATAATATTATCAACAAAAACTTTTATCATCATAATTCCATCTTCACTAGTTCTTAAATACAAGTTACTATCAGCATTATCTTCTCTGATTTGAATTATGTTCAGTGTGTACATTGTTGTCCCAACAACTTCTCTCCAATGCACATGGGATATATGTTATCTCTATTGAGCATTAGATGTTGTCATGAGTATCAAAGTGGATTAGTCGGTTATCTATGTTGATTAGTTGGTAAAAGGAAGTACTACATGCTACACTATGCTAGTCGGTTAGAAAAACAAGCCTTCATACCGAGTATTCTTAAGGAAGTACTGAAAGCTATATGGTAATAGGTTTAACCAGGCACCAGAGCAATTTTACCGAGAAACAATCTATACCGAGCACAGAGCATCAGTAAACACCGAGTAGATTGGACACCGAGCATCAGTATATTCACCGAGCAGTATTGATAGTGTTTACCGAGAAATCCAGGAAATGAAATAGTAATCACTTTTGGCACATTTATCTATGTAAACGGTTACAATAGAATCACCAAATGTTTTACCAAGATCAAGGATCTTTTATTGTAGATGTAATCATTAAATGTGATGATGATCTCTATGTAATAGTTAGATCTAGGTTAATTTTGTATACCGTAGATCTTAGGTTTTCCTAAGAAGATGTAAACCTAATTAGGTCATGTAAATCATAGCAGTATGTTATATATTTGTAATTCATGTCATTTTTACATAAGGATTAGATGGACAAGAAGGATATCTTGAAGCAGTAGCCGCCTTCAAGATATCAATATTCAGACAAGGGTTGCATGACAAAGTAGTTATTAGCTCATTCGAATTATTCATAATTAGTCAAGGCTACCGAGCATATCAATGAACAATCTACTACACACAAAGGTGATATTTATTTAGTACATTATAGATCCGATTCAGAAAAAGTATAGTTGTTAATTTTTAGATACCCTACCGTTATTCTATAATCATTGTAACAGAAGTTTTGCCAAATATCTTAATAGAGTAGACCCAACAGTCTTTTTGTAAATCTCTTAACCAAGTACAGAATCAAGTAGCATTGTTGAAATCCTTTAACCAGGTAGATCTACTCGATATAATTATTACTCCTAATAGGGTAAGATCATCAGAAGTGATCACAACTTGTAGCCTTAACCGGCATACTTTATTATCTACAGTAGTGAAGAATTTGTGGGTGTCATCCCCAACACAATTTTTACCTTCTAAAAAGGGTTTTTGTGTAGCCAAAATATCTTGTGTTATGTGATTGAATTATTGTTTGTTTTAATGCAATTTATATTTACATGTCAATTGAATGAATTTTGCATACAATGGATTCAGTTGGATACATTAGTTTACTACTATTTGAAGATTGAGTATCAAGTTAAAAAAAATTAAGGACACTGATTCACCCCTCCCCTCTCAGTACCTTATCTCTCCATTCCAAAAATTGGTATTAGAGAATAGATCTCTTATTGGACGGTTTAACCACTAAAGAGGAAAGATCTAATCATGGAAAGATACAAGTTGGATAAAACCATAGAGAATCAAAAGATTCAGATGCAAATGTTTATTGAGCAATACAAACAAGCTAAGGATGCATTGAAAAAGTTACTGGTTCAAAGAAAGGATATGGCTATTAGGGAATGTGAGACTAACTATCACGATGAAGAGATTGATGACCCGTTTGAGAATTTAGGATCTAGTTCAGGCAGTATTTCTGACAGTTCTGAAAGTGTAATTTTTGATTTATATGATAAAAATATTCATTTGACTGAACAAGTGAAAGCCCTACAAATTAGTCAAGAGACACAAATGGTAAGAATGATTGATGTGATGAATAATGCTAGACAAGCTGAACAAGAGAGAAATTTGGTTTTTGAAGACAAAAGACAAATGACTGAACAACTACAAGTGAAAGAAACTAAGATACTGAGACTTACCAAGCATCACTTTGAAATATCCAATCAGATGATTATTGTAAGCCAGGAGATCAACTGAGTAAATAGTGAGCTATCAAGGAAACTTGAAGACATTGGAGTACTTAGGGAAGAAAATGAATAACTAAGAAATGAAGTGAAGATGCAGCAACAACATAATGAGATGATGAAAAAGGATGAAGACAGTTCTAAGAAAATTGATGGTTTTCTGATTAGTCAAACAGGACTTGCAAGCACTATTGGATTAGGCTACACCGAGCAAGGAAAATCATCTAAGAAAGTTGAACAAATGAACAACAACAAGAATTAGAGACCTAAGACACTTACATGCTATCACTATGGTAACCAGGCCACATTTCAAATGTATGTAGGAGTAAAGCACAAGGTAAACCTAAAACTAGTCCTAATTTTAGTGGTCATTATTATGATTGTAACAATTTTGGACATCAAGCATATGGATGTAGATCTAAGTTGAATAGGACTCCTAACAAACCCTACATGGAGAAACATTGTCACACTTGTAACATGCATGGATACACTTCACAAGAATGTAGAACAAAGATGAAGCAAGTCTGGACACCAAAAGGATAGAATAAATCCTATCAACCGAGAAGACAAGGTAATGCTTACACTTGGGATTATAACACATGGGTTAACTGGATAGTATGTGGAAGGTATGGACATATTTCAGCTAATTTTATGAGGAAGAGATGGGCTAGAAAATCTCGAAGCTGGACAGGAATTGGTATGGCATGTTTACATTGTCACAAAGTCGGTCGCCTAAGTAAAGATTGCAGACACCGAGCACTAGAAGAAATTTTTTTTGAGAATGGAAATACAATTGCAGATATCATGAGGATTAGAAACACTATGTGGAGAAAGGCATCAAATGATAATGTTGAGTCAAGAAATGCAGTCGGTGAAACCTTGTCCATTGGATTGGGTGACATTGGCACCTCCACCTAAGCTGAAAAAGGTATGTATGGAACTGATAATTCAAGTTCATCATATTTTACATACAGTTCCTTATATTAGATGTGCACATACCAAATTCACATGAATTGAGATGCATTATGGTTTTATAATTTTTGGAATATAAAGAGTTTACAGTGAATATATGCTAGACCGAGTAAGGAGTTACCCATCGGTGATTATTATGCAAGGTTAACCAAGTATCAATTTTAACCAAGTGAAAAGTTATGTTAATCGAGCTATTTTGTATTTTGTTGTACTCATTGAGTTTGACAGTTGTCGCCGAGCTGTAAGTAGGTTGAGCATTTATTGCAAAAGTTTTGAGCTAGAATTTGAAAAAGGTTATAAATAGATGATGAAGTTAGTTCATTTTTCACCTGCGATTTTGAAGAGCAAAAGAGTTTCCAAAGTGATTTCAAGTAACGGATTTTCAAAATGTTTAAGAGCTATTTCAAAATCTTCTGAGTGATTTCATAGGCATTTTCGCATAAGTACTATTACTATCGAGCTACTCATACTAGTATTTACTGAAACCCTATTTCAAGAAATAATGGCATCCGCATTAAAGGTAAACAAATCCAAGTTTGCAGAGGAGGAGGAAGTAAACCTTATAGTGTCTACAATGTGTAATGAACCTCAATACAAACTTCATCCTGAAGTTATATCGCAAATTGATCAAGCGGGAGCTTTTTCAAGCATACCCCCTGGGGTTCTACTAGTCAAGGACATGAGATCTTATATTCACTATAAGATAGGTGAAATAGGATATTTTGACATGTATGCAGCCTACCAGAGGCTATGCAAAGAAGATGGAAAGCTGAAAACCAAACACAAACAACTGGAAGTTATTGGTTTAACGAATGCCCTAAGTTTTCTAAGGGAATTTAAGAGTGAATGGATTAGGGTTGTTCTTAGCAGATTCCATGATGGAAATTTGTGGTTGGATGAGCTGGTAAAGATAACCAAGAAGATGATTCATGATGTTACCAGGTATCCTACCACTAATAAGGCAAAGGCAATTCGCAGTGCATCTAGGGTAGAAATTGAGAAGAACAATGAAGCTGAGTGGGATGATCAAGCCATGAAGATATACGTAATCAAAGACCTAGAGGTAATATAGAGTAGTCAACCGACAAGCCAGTCATAGTACAAATTTTAGATTTTATTAAGGGCTTGGGAAACAATCTTAATAATGTTTTAGACAATTACTTTGAACAATTCAAAAGTAGAATGAATTCTCATAGTAGAATTCCAAGGAAATTGGTTGAATAATATGAAACTGATATATGTTTTCTTGTTGACACCGACCACACATTGATAAAGGCTATAGAGCCTAGGACAAAATGGTTAGCCCCCATGGGATATGAGATAGACATTGATTTTTGCTTCAAAACCAATAAAGGCTTTGTTGGCTATACCGAAGGATGTTAATGCAGAGAGATTTGGAACCTATGAGGGGGCCAAGACAAGAACTAAAATAGGCCTGGTTATTGGTACGATACCAAAGAAGTCAAGGAAAATGATGAAAAATCTTGTAGAGAAGTTTGGAGATGATGTTGGATCATCTGACAGTACACCAGTTGAAGCAGCAACTAAAGGTAAGTTACTGCTAACTAAAAAGCCACATGACAGTGAGGAAACCGAGTCAGATAAAGATGTAGACTCTACATTGGTTCCTCCATCCCCTACTCCAAAAAAGAAGCGATTAGAAGTGTAGACAAGGGAACGCACATGGTCTATAGCTGTAGCCTCATCACCACTAAAGAAAGGAGTTGTAAAATTATCAAGGCCAATTGCTACTACACCGATGAAGACATATAGAAAAAGAGGTACTAAAACTACTGCCGAAGCCCCAAAGAAAAGAAGAAAGTTAATTAGGGGTACAGATGATTTAGACAATGAAGAAGATAATAATAATCAATTTAAATTTGTTGTAAATAAGAGTCGGTCCATAGATGAGGTAGTATAAGAAATAATTGAAAATGGTGGACTTAGTGATCCTAAGATTAGTCGATTTGAGCACTTGTCAACCGAGGATCAGAATAAAATAGAAAAAGCAATAATACAAATGATGATAAGATTCAAGAGAGTTCCTATTGAATTTTCCAAAGACTTACTGAAGGCATTAGAGGAGATAATTTCACAAAAACGGGCCTATGCCTTGAATACCGAGAAGAGAATGAGGGAACAATCCCTAGTTTTGGTAGTTCCTACATTGACAATCGCTAAAATTGATGAGTTTATAAGAAAATATTCAAAGAGGTTTAGAGTAAAGAACTAGGCACTGTAAATACTTGATGAAAATTTGGCAGACATAGATGGGAATATTCAACTCATTTGGACTTCAATTATACAAGCCCAAGAGGAAGCTAAAAAGATGGCCTTAGCCATTATTCCTGAGAAGAAATCAAAAAGAAAAGGTAAGGCAATACACATTGATGATGCAAATCTGGCACCTACACAAAGAATTTACCTACCAAATACTGAGGTATCTGATGCAACAGTTGCCACTGAGGAAATAAATCTAACATAGGATGCACCAAATCAAGTTGAGATCCAAATCATCAACAACAATGTACTTGATGTACTCATTAAGGACATCACAAACAATGATCCTGATGACATAGCTAAAGATGAGGATGTTACTATTGCTAGAGAAAAAACACAAAATGAGGGACACCTCACCAAGCTAGAAATAACATCTCTATCAGGTGAACTTCCCATTCTGATAGAAGCAGTTGAAATACTTTCTAAGGAAGGACCCAAAGGCTCAATCCCCGAGAAACCAATGGATACATCAGGGGATCAAGGGACAAGTACACCTACTGAGATAGATGAGCCTAAGGAAACACAGGTAAAGACATAGGGTCAAAGTGAGCCTAAGACTACCAAGACCACCCCACCAGACACTACATCAAAAGCTCCCTCTATGTCAACCAATACACAAGTTACCGAGGAGCATAAGAAAGAAGACAATGTGTCTACCGGGAAAGAAACACTAAATATTGAGGTAAAGGAAATTGTACCTTTTGTTAAGAGTTCACCTCAAGAGCCTAAGAAGAAGAAGAAAAAGCATGGTAAAGGGCCGGTCACACTGGATGAAGTCATAGAAATATCTGACTGTGATGAAGTCATAGAAAATATGGGGAACTATACACTAGGAAGGTAGGTCAGGAGAAGCTGAGGAAAGAGTGTAAAAGCAAGAAAATACTTGAAGATGTAAGAGATAGCTTACAACAAGTTGTATCCAAGGTACAAATTAATGATGACATACTGGTCATGGACAAACTTGCCACTCTAGTACAAGAAATCAATGCCCCAAATATTGATGTAGAGAAGAGACTTGAGGAAAGGGTAGAGTCTAAAATTCAGGACAAGTTAGCAGAGAAAATCAACCAAGAAGTGGCAATAAATAAGGTAAAACATTTTGAGGTGATTACCGATGTACAATCTATTATTCAATTGCTAGTAAAGCTTTGCACTGTGGAAAGTTTCACTGTCGAGGTTAGTGAAAAAGATAAAACAGCTAGATACCGAGATCCAAGTGAATGCACAAGCCTCTTTAACTGAGCCGAATGCTTTTCACAAGCATATCCTAAAAGTTCAAGAACTCAGGCAGTTAAGAGCAGATTTAAGGAAATAGGAAGACAAAATAAGTGACCAAGTCACAGAAATTTAGGCTGAGTTACTTCCCCACCTGAAAATAATTCAAAAACATATTGTCAAAGTGAAAGCTTTAGTTGCAACACCAAAAATTTCCATGTTGGAGAACATTTTTGACATGCATGCACAGGTCGGTCTTGAGCACATTGCTCTCACCAACTTGAAAGAGGAATGGGAAAACCTCTTAGATTCTTTCAAGAAAACCCACCAGCACATTTTTTATAAGATGCAAGTACATATTTTTGAGTTTGGCATTAATCTCAAAAAGGGGGAATATAATGTATATGTCAAATTGTATAGTTATATGCTAAGTGTACTACATATATACCGGGAGCATGCACCAAGGGGGAGTTATATAAATTTTGAAGAGTTATGAAAATTTTGTGTCATGTATATATGAAGTAAGGATAGTAAAGGATATATCAATGTATATACATTACAAGTTTTGATACTAATGCCAAAGGGGGAGATTGTTATCTCTATTGAGCATTAGATATTGTCATTAGTATCAAAGTGGATCAGTTGGTTATCTATGTTGATCAGTTGGTAAAATGAAGTACTACAAGCTACACTATTCTAGTCAGTTAGACAAACAAGCCTTCATACTAAGTATTCTTAAGGCAGTACCAAAAGCTAAATGGAAATAGGTTTAACTAGGCACCAAAGCAGTTTTACTAAGCAACAGTCTATACCAAGCATAGAGCGTCAGTAAACATCGAGCAAACTGGACACTGAGCACCAATATATTCACTGAGCAATATTGATAGTGTTTACCAAGCAATCCAGGAAATGGCATAGTAATCAGTTTTGGCACATTTATCTATGTAAATGGTTACAAGAGAATCACAAAACATTTTACCAAGATTGAGGATCTTTTATTGTAGATATAATCATTAAATGTGATGATGATCTCTATGTAATAGTTAGATCTAGGTTAATTTTGTATACCATAGATCTTAGGTTTTCCTAAGAAGATGTAAACCTAATTAGGTCATGTAAATCCTAGCAGTATGCTATATATTTGTAATTCATCTCATTTTGACATAAGGATCAGATGGATAAGAAGGAGATCTTGAAGCAATAGCCACCTTTAAGATATCAGTATTCAGACAAGGGTTGCATGACAGAGCAGTTATTAGTTCATCCAAATTATTCAGAATCAGTCAAGACTACCGAGCAGATTAGTGAACAATCTACTACACACAAAGGTGATATTTATTCCGTACATCATAGATTTGTTTCAGAAAAAGTATATTTGTAAATTTTTAGATACCCTACTATTATTCTCTAATCATTGTAACATAAGTTTTGCAAAATCTCTTAATAGAGTAGACCTGATAGTCTTTTTATAAATCTCTTAACTGATTACACACTCAAGTAGTGTTGTTGAAATCCTTTAACTAGGTAGATCTAGTTGATCTAATTGTTACTCCTAATAGGGTAAGATCATCAGAAGTGATCACAACTTGTAGCCTTAACCGATATACTTTATTATCTATAGTAGTGAAGAATTTGTGGGTGTCATCCCCACCATAATTTTTACCTTCTAACAAGAGTTTCTGCATAACCAAAATATCTTGTGTTATGTGATTGACTTATTATTTGTTTTCATGCAATTTACATTTACAAGTCAATTGAATGAATGTTGCATACAACGGATTTAGTTGGATAGATTAGTTTACTAATATTTGCAGATTGAGTATCAAGTTAAAAAAAATTAAGGGCACTAATTCACCCCTCCCCTCTCAGTACCTTATCTCTCCATTCCAACAATATATTTCCTTCAAGTAACATTGTTCTAAAAGCATCCAGTATTATTTTGTTTCTTCACTTTGCTATCCCATTTTGCTGTGGATTCCTAGGAGCAGATGTCTGACTTTGTATTCCATGCTTTTTGCAATATAAATTGAATAGATCTAAAGTAAACTCTCCACCTCTTTCTAATCTCTAACATTTTATCTTTAAGCCTAATTCATTCTCTACTTTTTCTTTGAATATCTTGAATTTGTCAAATGCTTCTAATTTTTCTTTCAAGTAAGTGATCCACATCATTCTACAAAAGTCATCAACAAAAAGTATAAAATACCTTTCACCATAGTATGATCTTGTCCTTGTTGGTCCACATAGGTTTGTATGTGCCAAATCCAAATTTCCTTTGGTGGTATATGATTTAGTTTTATTTCTTCTAGTCTATTTTCCCATAACACATTCTCTACATATGGTGTTAGATGGTTTCACAATCTTTGGTAGGTCTCTTACTGCATTAGTCAAGCTTTCCTTCACAATATTATCAAAATTAACATGACAAAAAATTTTGTGCCATAACCAACTATCATCTATCTTCGTAAAAAAAACAAGAAGCTTCAGATGTATTTAACTCAAATACATTACCTATAGATTTAGTACCGGTTGCAATCAAGTTTCTTGTCTTACCTCTGATAAAACATTTCTCATTAATGAACTTTAATTGATATCCCTTATCCATCAGTTGTCCAACACTCAACAAGTTATTATTTAAGTCCATCAACAGGCAGTACATTGTTAGTATTAGTCCTTCCCTCCAAAGTAATAGATCCTACTCCTATGATAGGTTTAGGAACATTGTCTCTGAATCTTACAACACCACCATCATACTTCATTAATTTAACAAACTTGTTTTTGTCTCCATTCATATGATGTGAGAAACCACTGTCTATAACCCATTCAAATTTCTTATCAACATGTGATACTAAATCTTTTTCCTCATGTACTAGTTTTTTATCTTTAATAGCAATAAATCCAATCTCCTCATAATCCAAATCATCATCATCAGAAATACCTTCACTAGCATAATAACATTCCTTGTCCTTTGAATACTTAGGCTTGAAAAACTTAGGTTTGTGCTTAGGAACTTTTGTAGGACATCTAGATGCAAAGTGACCTATCTTATTGCATGAAAAAAAATTCAAAGGTAACTTTCCTTCAAATTTACCCTTACCTTTCTTTTCTCTTCTAGCGATCAGTGCAAAAAGTTCATCTAGCTTTCTTTCTTCTTCTTGTATTTGTTCCCATTCATCAGCATATTCACCAAGCTCTTCTTTTATGTTCTCACTATTGGTGTTCAGAATTGCAAACATTATCTTCCTTGAATAGATCCCTTAAATGTTGTTTTGACTTTAGGTACAGAGTCTCCCATTTCTACAACTTCAAAGGTAGTTAGCTTTGCAATCAACATTTCTTTGCTAAATTTTTAAGTCAAGGGTATAATTTCTTCTATAGCCTGAACTTTGGTCTTGTATGTTGGTGTCAATGATCTAAGGATCTTCGCAATGACTTCTTCCTCTTCATAAGTGCCTCCAAAAATTTTTATTCCAACCACAACCTTTGTAACTCTTTGTACATAAGCCCTAATATTTTCATCATCCTTCATTTGTAGCTTCTCCATCCTTGTTTTCTAGTTATGTAACTTTGCTTTCTTGGTAAACTTGTCTCCTTCATACAATGCTTCTAATCTTGTCCAAATCTTGTGTGTTGAATCTAGATCTTTAACTTCATTAAATTCTCCTTCAAGAGTGCATTGATCAGTACTGCCCTTGTGACCATGTTATATGAAAATATCTTCTTTGTTAGGATTAGGTAATACTGAGAGGGGGGTCTGAATATGTATTACAGAACTTTGTTTCTTTAAACTTTAAAAAATTATTACTAATCCAAAGTAATGCAGAAATGAAAAGAGCATACAAACATAACACATTCATTATACCATGATTTATTCTCGAGGAAACCCTGGCTAAAGGGAAAACCCCAGTGGAGATGGTACCCATAAATATGTACTAAAATATAATATCCCTATTAGGAGATCTAGCCCTATTAGGAGTTGATTGTTACATAGTACATTTCCTTGTTAGAGGAATACAAAACCCTATTAGGGGTATCAAAAACACCTAGTTAAAGGTGGTGAGCACACTGCTCTTACAACAAATACTGTCCCAAAAATAGTTCTTAAAAGGGGGAACACTACAAGCACTTATCTTGCTTAGATAGTTTCAATTGTAGCTCGGCCTCTTACTGATCTCGCATCTAATCTCTACTCTTCTATTTGCAAACTTACTCTATCATCATTGCAATTCCTTCCCTTGCTTTTACAAAAACACTCCATACTTATACAAAATCAGCCTTCTAGTCGGCTTCACAATTATCATGCAAAACATAATAATAACTCATGCAAATGTTATCTATGGAGTCAGGACTCTTACAATACTAAGGAGTTAGCAATATACTTTATTCACCTATCTTAGCACATTACCATATTCACTTTTTCCTCCTTAATCTTCGCAACTATTTATACACCCTGTTACACTATTTTACTACCTTCGCATATCTTCCAAACATTGTATCTCACAAATATGGTAACCAAAACTTATGCGATCTTAACTGAATCATGTGCATATCCCAAAATACCTCCAATTAAATTCTCAAGCCATAATGTGTTATATAACTTCATCGCTGACCAAAACTATGGCACTGTACCTTGTTATGCTGATTCTAGACTTAGTCATTTTCATTATTGTGACTCAAGTGGCAATCTCCACAACATGTGATCACTCCATCATGAGTGTTTCCATAAATGACAACCCTCAAGTGATTCCTAGTGCTTCAAACCATCACATGCCAACAATCTCTCCCTTTGGCATTGATGGCAACACTTAGAAAAATGGCTAAGTGTCACAAAGCAACTCTCTTCTTTTTCTTCTCTCTTTTTTTTTTAAAAAAAAATTCTTCTCTACATATAGCTCTACATATTTGTTTCTCTTCCTCATTTTTCCTTTTTATTCCTCTCCCTTTGACATCAATGGAAAAGGTATTCTCAAACTTGTAGAACTAAAGCACAAGTGGTCTAGTGCTTACTTACCAGATTTAAGACATCTTGGAAGGAGATTTCCAAGGTCTTAACTTCCTCAATCCATGAACTTATCAATAGTTCACTAACATGGATTAATCCATTCAGTACATATGACATTGACTTTGTTGCCTTAATCTTAGTAAGAGTAGATATTGACATTGAGATTTCAACCTTTATCATCTCTGAGAGATGAGTCTCCAACATTGAGAGCTTGGGAGTCAATAGGATTCTTAATGAGCCAGATCTGTCTGCAACTCTCACTTTTTTCATTTCCAGTAATCCTATATTTTCCAATAGCCTAGATGTCTCCTTATCTACCTCTCCCACAATTTGTGAAGATGATTCACAACTATCCATTATACTATCAAGGCTAGCCCTATCTTTGGCTATGGCCTCCTCAACATTCTTCAAATGTCTGCAAGGATTTATGCAATAGCTATAGAGTTTCCTGCCTTGTGATACACAACTCTTGGCTTCAAGAGTGGTAGCCTTAAGAATGCCGAAGTCCCATGAAATGGACTTACAAACTCCGCTAAACTTCTTCTCCAAGAAGTTCTTTTAAGTCTTCTCCTCTATTTTTTTTAGCAATGAGTCAAAATGACTATCAAAGCTATCCAATACTATACCGAGATTCTCAACCTCATCCTTCTCTTTTAGGATAACTGGTGAGGGGTGTAGCTTGTTCACTATCTCTATAGCCCTGACCATTATCTTAGCTCTTTTGTCTCCTTTTTGAACTGATATCTCCTTAGCTTTATCAAAATCCATAAAGGAAAGTCTCATCATCTCATCTTCATCCATGTTGTCCACACCAAAACTGACTGGTTTGGCCACACTTGCGAACAATAGAGATGGATCCAGTCTGACTTTAGCAACTTTCTCTGATTTAGGTTGTCTTACTTTCTTTTCTTCTTGATATAATTCCTTCTCCTATACTTGTTCTTCTGGTTTCTCTTCTAATTTTCTTTCTTCTATATGTTCCTGATCTTCAACCTCCATCGCACTGTCCACCTTGTTCATAAATGGATCATTTACATCCTGCGAAGTGTCAAGGCTAATAGGCACACCAGTGACAAAGAAGTTTGGTTGCATGCTAACTTGAGCACTTTCATCTATTGCCTTTGAGCTCTCTCCTAAACCCAAGGATATAGGTTTAACAGTCTTAGGAGGTGACACCTTTTTAGGTATGTCATACATTAGAACTTGGTCTAATGCCTTTTGGGTATCTTCAATCTCCTTATCATATTTTCTAGCCATAATCTTGATTAGTCTGGTCTTTGTTCTTAGTAGAGGTTTCAGTGCCTTTATAATTCTTTCTCTTTCCTAAATCGACACAACTGGCAATATATCATCAATTGTTTTATTTCTTATGTTCTCATCTTCTGAATGTGCTAACTATTTTCTGATTTCCAGTTTATTGTACAAGTCTTTGGGGACACTTGCTTCAACTTCCAACAAATTTTTTTTAAAAACTAACAAGTTCTCAATGATAGTGTCCTCGATGATTTCTTGGTCCTTAGGGCTATATCTTTCATAGTATCTGTTTATTGATATCAGATTTCCATCTTTGATAACCCTTTTCTACAGTGATTTCATATCTGGTTTCCACAAGGATTGTGGACTCTTTTGAACCATTTTCTCTTCCTCTTTCTTCATGACCTTTTCTTCCTTCTTCTTCCTCTTTGCCTCTATCTCTTTTCCTCTTGGACTAACCTGCTTAACTGTCCTTGATGATCTTCTAGGAATAGCTATAGTCTCAATTTCATGTGTTTCTTCCTCTTGAGAGACTGATAAATCAACAATGTTATCAGTAGTAACTACCTTCTCTGTTTCCAATGGAATGGGTGTATCAGTGGCAATACTAGAAGATGCCTCCATCTTATTTTTGATATCTATCAACTGCTCTTTTGTAATTTACCCACCATTGCATTAATGTCTTCCACAATCTTGTTGACTTTCCTCTTTCTTGTTACATTCTCTTTTTCTTCTCTGACTTTTTCATATTTTTATATGTATGTACCCCATCTTTCTTGAGAAGGGTCCTTTTTTGTTGTCAATGCATGCTCTACTTGCATAGTTGGTACTTCAACACTTACCTCATATCCCATAGGATAGCACCATTTGGTTTTGGGCTCAACTTCCTCAAAGCAGACACAATCAATTTCAACCATGAAATAGATAGTGTCCTCATATTTTTCTACCAAGTTTTCTGGAATCCTATACCTTTCTTTCATCTACCTCTGCATAATTTTAATCATGCCAAACAATTCTCCATCAACCCAGTCCTTTTTCTATCTTCTATAATATTCTAAGATCTACAGACCAGTGGGTTCATTGACTTTCCATGCATTAGGGTGCATGCTAAGAAAATTGTGAATGATATGGATGTACATGTGAACTAGCAATGAACCAAACCTAAATGCCTTAGATTTATCCTTCTTTACAACTTTTACATTCTCAATGAATTGTTGAGCTAGTATTTCATATAGGTTTTACTTCTTGTTTTTTTAAACCATTATGTATGCCATCATTATAACTCCAGCTGATACATAATTAAGTCTAGAACTGTAAAAAAACTTGTAGCAATTAGCATTGCTACCAATTTGACATCTTGTAAATACACATCATTTATTGTCATTGCCCTCTTATCCCATTTGGCATGTGTTAGGTTTTTAGCTTCTTTTCTTAGGTTCTTCTCACTAACAGGTAGGGCTCCTTCATTTCAAGGCCTATGATATCATGGATCAAGTGAGCACATATCTTAATAGGTTGATCACCTATCCATAAGAACTGATCATGAACTCTACTCAGAATGATCTTGAACCATTCAACTTCCGTGAATTCAGTGAGTCTGGTTAACTTGATTATTGATAGATCTCTTAGATGTTTGAATTCTTCTGCCAAAGACCTATTTACTTCTATCATATTGTTCAACTCATAAAAGATGTTAACCTCCCCAATAATCTCATACTTACAATGTATGTATGCCCTAATATCTTCTACATGTAGCACACCTAGGGGGTTTGAGAGAATGCCCCTTTCGAATCATCCTCACGGGATTTAAATGGATGCCTTTTCAATTTGTATCTAGGTTTGTCTATAACATCATAAACTACTGGTGCATCCATGACTTTCCAAAAATGTTAAGTCTAAATACCTTAAACGCGCTCGAATCTGATGTTTAGCTTCACGTGAACACAAAATCTCTCTGCTAGATCACTGCTCTACTTTCACACTTCTCTCCTTACTCGTTGATCAACAAATGGTGTAGGAATGAAATATTTCAATTCTTTTATCCATCACAAGTTGAATGTGTGTATTAAACACAGGTAGCTCAACTTTGCATGCCATCTAGTCAATGCAAAACTCATGAACATAGAAGATGAATCTTTAAGTGTTGTGATCTCATCCACAAATTCCACAACATTTGTACACATCACACCTAAGCTCACATGAGCTTACTCTACTTATATAGGGGCTTGATAATTTATGTTGTCTTCATCCAATGGTCCCCATGAGGCCATGAGGGCTTCTAGGTTGATGCCTCAAATAATTCATCATGAAAAGACACAGCATCATCAGCTGCCTCTCCCTTAACCATTGCCTTATTTAGAACTTTTACTTGCCATATCTTCTCATCCTCTGATTTCTTGTATTCATTCATGTAATCATTTAGGCTTTTACCACTGTCACTAATATTCTTCCTTATGACCACAAGTGGTGGTCCTTCTGGTTCACTAAATCTCCTTGGTCCTCTTTTGTTGTCATCTCCATTGTATCTATAAAACTTCACAATGTGGCCTGGATTGTTACATTTGTAACAAATAGGTGATCTTCTTCTTTCTTGATTAGTTTGTAGCTTACAGTACCTTTCTATGTGCCCAAAGTTATTGCATTTTTTACAAGGAACATTGGTTGTAGATTCCTCTCTAACATAGTCTTTCTTATACCTAGACTGATCAGGTTTTCTACAATCTGCCTTCTTGTGTCCATACTCATAGCAATTAAAACAATAGCTGGTAAAGGGCTTAGAGTTACCTTTACTTCTGCAATCTCTTTTCATGTGTCCAACTTTGTTGCATCTGAAGCATCTACCTCTGAAAGGTCTGAACTATTCTCTAGGTTCTTCATTTGTAGGCCTTTCTTCAGGAATAGGTCTTTCCTCATTCTTGGCTTCTTTTGGTTCTTCTTGAGTTTTTGAACTTTTAGCTTTATTGGATCCACTCATGTATCCTTTAGATTTTTGTCCTGCTCTTTGTTCATCACTCTTTTCATTGCTTGTGTGTAATTTTTCAATGAGTAATTTGACTTGAGTGAGTTCACCTTTAATGATCTGATTGTATTTATCCAATTCCTGATATTTATCCTTGTAGTGGTCAATTTTGGTCTTCATTTGTCCTATATGAGAGTTAGCTTCTTTTAGTAACTTTTCAACTTTGTTTCTTTCATCCTTTTCATGTTGAATCTCCTTGATCATCAAAAGATAAATTTGCTCTTTTTCTTGCTCCAACTTCTTTACTTTGTCTGATGTGTCATTGTCTAAACCTTCTTTGATTTTCTCCATAAGGTCTTGTCTCTGATTTTTTACAATCTCTAGCTATTCTTTAAGTTTTCTCATGAAACCTTCTGCTCTTTTTAACTTGAATTTTAATTCACCATTTTTAACTTTCATCTTATCTAGATCTTCAAGTGCAGCTTCAAAGTTCTCTTGTAAAGCTTCTTAATCCATTCTGATCTCCCTTAAGTTGTTAGACTTTTTCTTCAAGGGCCAATAGCTCTAATACCAATTGTTAGGATTAGGTAATATTGAGACAGGGGTGATTCAGTATTACAGAACTTTGTTTCTTTAAACTTTAAACAATTATAAATAATCCAAAGTAATGTAGAAATGAAAAGAGCATACAAACATAACACATTCATTACACCATGATTTGTTCTCGAGGAAACCCTGGCTAAAGGGAAAACCTCGGTGGGGACGGTACCCACAAATATGTACTAAAATATAATATCCCTATTAGGAGATCTAGCCTTGTTGAGAGTTGATTGTTACATAGTAGATTTCCTTGTTAGAGGAATACAAAACCCTGTTAGGGGTATCCAAAACACCTGGTTAAAGGTGGTGAGCACACTGCTCTTACAACAAATATTGTCCCAAAAATAGTTCTAAAAAGGGGGAACAATACAAGCACTTATTTTGCTTAGATAGTTCCAATTGTATCTCGGCCTCTTACTGATCCCGCATCTAATCTATACTGTTCTATTCGCAAACTTACTCTATCATCATTGCAATTCCTTCCCTCGCTTTTATAAAAACACTCCATACTTATACAAAATCAGCCTTCCAGTTGGCTTCACAATTATCATGCAAAACATAATAATAACTCATACAAAAGTTATATATGGAGTCGACGCTCTTACAATACTAAGGAGTCAGAAATATACTTTATTCACCTATCTTAGCACATTACCATATTCACTTTTTCTTCCTTAATCTTCGCAGCTATTTATACACCCTGTTACACTATTTCACTACCTTCGCATATCTTCCAAACATTGTATCTCGCAAATCGGGTAACCAAAACTTATGTGATCTTAACTGAAGCATGTACATATCCAAAAATACCTCTAGTTAACTTCGCAAGCCATAATTCCTTATATAACTTCATCGCTGACCAAAACTGTGGCATTGTACCCTATTATCTTGATTCTGGACTTAGTCATTTTCATGACTGTGACTCCAGTGGCAATCTCCACAACATGTGATCACTCCATCATGAGTGTTTCCATAAATGAAAACCCTCAAGTGATTCCTAGTGCTCTAAACCATCACATGCCAACATTCTTTTCATCATTAGTAGCTTTATCCAATTCATCCTCAGCCTTCATAGTTTTATCATTTGTTGTAATCATCCAGTAGTCAATGCCCAAACATAGCAAATGAGTTTGCATCTTGTTCTTCCAACTGTCAAAGTTTTCAAGATCAAATTTTGGACAATCCTTCCTATAGAATTCCATCTCCAAGATCACCTCAAGGTGTTAAGCTTTCTCTCTAAGGACAAATAGCTCTGATACCAATTGTTAGGAATAACAGTTCACCGACACAATTGAGGGGGGGGTGAATCAGTTGTATGACATATTACTAAACTTTAAACTTTGAATAGAAGCAATATCAAATCCAATGAACACAATGAATGACAATACAATAACACAATTTTTTTTGTCAAGGAAACCTTGTTAAAGGTAAAACCTCGGTGGGAATTAACACCCACTAATAATGTACTAAGAGTATAGTATCCTTGTTAGAATATCTAGCCCTGTTAGGAGTTGATTAAAATATTACAGTACACAGTCCTTGTTAGAGGAAAGACACTGTTAGGAGTCAAGAAAATAAGGTAGGCTCACTACCTAAAGAAGGTTATGTCCACCTTCAAAACTCACTGTTCGGAATACAAGTGTATATAAAGAAATACACAATCTTTGAACTATCTCATAGTAACTGTCTTTGCTTGATCAGTTCCAATGAAGTATATAATTTATCATCTACTCTACATCCAATAGACTCAAGCTCATAGGTTCCATAATCCTCTTTTACATAACATCCATTCTACCATGTCTTTTCAAAAGAAAAGATCTTACATATATACCTTATTACAAAATAAATGATCATGTTGGCCAATTAGGCTTTCCTAATATACAAATTATTACATAACTCCTTGCTAAGATACACACGGTATCTAAAAAAAGTATACAACAATTACAAATCAATAATTAAGGACTGACATCCATAATTCATGCTCGATATTCATGATACACACTACAACTCTAAAGTCAACTTCCAACTAGGTTTTCTCTAGAACACATGCCATAGCTAACATCATCCTACTTTTCGTACCTTGTTAAGATTAGAAAACATTCTTCAATACCCTATATGTCATCCCTTAAGCTTGCATACACTGAATCCTCATCGACTGTAAGATATACCGAAAACTTAGAGACTTACTTTGTCAACTTCCACTATCACTATCCAGTAACTAGTCTTCACTAAATCTTGTGTAACTCAACCAATATACAATATTATATCATGTGATCTTAGATATAAAATCAAAACACCTTCCTGTATACACAACTGACTTCGCACATTCTGAAACATCCGTATAGTATCTGTACACTATAATAACCAACATGTTCTCTTCATAGAAACATATGTTGACATCAATGACAAAACATGAATGACAACATCAATAATTCCAACATCACTCAACGTAGTGATTAAACATATTAAATATATCCAACAATCTCCCTAATGCATTAGCAATATCCAACATGATCACTTTAGATGATCTACCCTATGAGGGGTCTTCCCTGTTAAGAGCTTACAGACTTATACAATCTACCTTGATTAAAGGATTTAAAACTTACAGCTAAGTAAGCACTCGGTTAAGAGATTTATAAAGGTTGTGAGGACCACTTATTTAAGAGATTTACCCTGATTCACCTACTAAAATATATTAGTACCCGATCCTTCAGTTTGCTCTATAAATGTTGATTACAGATGATCTCTTTCCAATACTTGTTTGTCTCCAAAATCAAATGTATCTTTGTTATGTCCTTCACTGCTCTGCTCGGTCACTCTGCCTAATCTCTGCATCTAACAATAAAAAAAACTTCTATTTTTTGCATACAAGAGATCTTCTCTGCTACTCTCTCTAACTACATTTTAAGGTTTTGATATCACCTTATATAAATATCTGATCAACCTTCTAGATAAAGATCAACGATCTAGATTCATCACTTATGACGCTTTAGCATTCCCTTTTTCTAATAGGTTACATGGCTTGAGTAGGGATTAATAATAATAATAATTACAAAGCGTAATCAACTCCTTGAATCTCTCAACAATTATTAAATATCACATAAATTTAGCCAAAATGGTTTACCTTGGTGTTTGTGCCATAAGAAACACATGTCAAAACTAGCTTGCTTGGCATATGAAGTCTTTGATGCTCGGTCAAAACTATTCTTCATATATTGGTGCTCCTCACTGACTCTTCTATATAACTCTGCATAAATTGCTCGGTGACTACAGAAGTACTCGGCAACCTCTGACTTGCTCGGCAGTAACTACTACTCAATAACTACACAAGTCTACACATGACTTGACCTTAATAAGATTTCTCAGTCGCAATGATGACTGACCAACATTGCCTTGAAAATGACTAAGTGTTAGACACTAATAGACAACATAACATAGGGATCAACAATTTTATCTACTTGGTCACCTTGTTTCTTCTATTGTAATTGTTTTATATGTCTCGAATGATGGTATCTTTGGATTAGGTTTCTTGGAGAGTGAAGTCATTGATGACTTGATCTTGAGTTTTATTTATCTTAAGATATGGAAACCATGTGTATTTGGTATTTGAAGTTATTGAGATGTCTAGTATGGGATGGACAGTTTCAATCCTTGTATAGGATGATATATTTGTTATGCTCCAACACTTGTCTTTGATGACATTCATGGTTTATTGATTTATGAGAGTCTTTTATGATTTTTATTTACTTTCTCTTTGGTTATTTCGTTGGGAGAATTAGGGTAGGTTATCTAGGAGCATAAAGGGGAAGTGGCTTACTTTGGAGGCATTGGAACCCTAAAGTGGTTGCCTAGGTATCCTTTGTAAGTTGACCTAATAAGTGACAAATTAATAAATTTATTGAGAGAAAACATTAATAAGATAATCGTGTACCCACCATGTCTTGAGTGCTAGTACATGCTAGGATGTGTGATATGATGTTTTCCGCCCAGTGTGGTGTGTGTTGTGGCATAGTTAGAAGCCTTGTTTGTTTGAGAGGTTTACTGACACCGCATATGTTCACTTGGGTGTTGGGGTCCAGAGAGACTTCCAAGATAAAGTCCAAGGGTTAGACGTATGTGATGAAACTTCCCTATGTGTGTCCTAGGTTCCTATGTTGCATTTGGTACACCTGTTTTATGTCTTGATCATTTATACTTGATAACCATGTAACCACTTATTACCATTTAACCCTGTGTACCATTGCATTAGCCTTTCTTGTTTGAATGTATCCTTGAGTGAGGCCCGATGTTATCTCCTCAGCACGGTGGGGGTGGACTTCTTAGTTCCACGTGGTTGGGTGGTAGTGATTCTATTTTCATTGAGATCCAATATCCGTGACTTTGTGCTTGGGTGATCCTCGATGTTACTTCTATCTTCTTGTTCTTTCTTGGAGACTTTCTCATGAGATGTATATCTTGTATTCCATTTTATTTATTGGTTAGTGACCTTGATTCTAAAGATGTATATATTTTTGTAATATATTATTGTTATCCCTACGACATGTGCAGTGGAAGTTGTATTATCTTGAAGACTATGATGCATCAGTTTGTATCTTATTGTATGTACTTTGATTTCAATGGTATAATAGATGTATCTTATCATTCAGTTGAAATGAATATGGCAATATACTTTATAATTTGTTTTCTTTTCATTATGATTAAGTAAAGGATTAGGAATACTTTAATTTGAGTTTTAAAATGAACCTAAGATATATCATGTGATTATGTTATGAATTGTTCTTAATATATTAATTTATATTTATGTAATTCTATGCCATGGAACCCTTGAGACTTGTGATCTGTTAATGAGTTACATTTATGAAAAGGTATTGTCTTATGTTATATTGCTTTTGCATTGCTATTTATTAATAATTATAAATTTTTAAGAAAGAAAAAAATTATTCAATAAACTTAGTAACATGTTTTAGGTTAATTTCTCCTAGGTTCTATGGTGGGGCATTACACTTAGTGCACACGCCCATGTCTAGGATAGTGAGATAACAAATTGATGCAGGAGCATCATAGGATTCTTGGCAATCCTGTATCAACCAAAAATATGTTTGTCTTTGAAGGTAGATTGTTAGTTTTGATCTTGGTTTGATGGAATACTTGCTCGGTTTGGGAGACTGGTTACTCGGTTTCTATGGTTACCGGGGTGCTCGGTATCTAAAGAATGCTTAGTGACTGAAGGCGTCGGTTCTCTAGTGCTCGGCGATAACTATGTTCCTTAGTCATGCTTGGCGTGGTCGGTTGACTGGTGCTCGATTATTTCCTCTATTGCTCGGTGTTCTTGCTTATCGACTGGATTATTTTGTTAGATCATCTTGGCTGACTGGTTCCATTAATTTGGGTCATGCTCCTCGAGTTATGAATTGACCATTGGATGTGTGGGGACCTAGATCTAGCGTTTTGCATTCTTCCATGCAGATCTAATGACCATTGGGGCCATCTTTGAGAGTTTATTTATTTTGTAAGGCTATGTGAGAGCCGACTAATGTTTTAGCATTTAATATTTGTTTGAAAGGGTTTATTGTTTCATCAGCCGACTTGTGGCTGGGAATCAGTATTTATAGATTGCTTGGGTAGATGTTTAGGGCATGAGATTGTTGCAAGGAAGGTTAGTAGCCTGGGAGCTTAGGAGCAGGAAGATTGCTTGGAAGTTTGAGTACAAGTTTAGATCTTTCCTAGGTGCCTACCAGGGTGTTGTGTGTTGCAGACCTAGGCTAGCTGAATGCTAATGTTGGGGAAAAGATTTGGATCCTGTGAGATCTTGTAAACTATTACTTGTGTATCAGAGCCAAGTTTTTTCTTGTTTGAGAAAAGTCTATTCATATTGGAGCCGAGTGGATCTTGTGTGTTCGTGTCTAGATCTTGATTTGAAGATGCCTCCAAGGAGAAACTGTGAGATCTCAGAGGAAGAGGAAGCTACTGGAGAATTCAGTATTCATGATTTTAGGGCCTTACAGAAACAAGTGCAAGATCAACAAGAAGAATTGAGAAAGAAGAAGCCTACCTTGAAGGAGGATAGTGATGATGAATCTGAGGAAGATCATTTTGAAGAAGTTGTTTAAGAAGCTAGAGATACTGAGGAGAATCAAATTATGAAAGCTATGTCTAAGATTGGGAAAAGACCTAAGATTGAAGTTTCTGCATTTGATGGAAGCCTTAGGCAAGAAGAATTGATTGATTGGATCAATGAGATTGATGAGTACTTTGAGTATGAAGAAATAGAAGATCCTGATAAGGTTAGATTTGCAAAGACTGAGTTGAAGGGTCATGCAAATATTTGGTGGAGAGAAGTTCAGTTGGAAAGAGATAGAAGAGGAAAAGAAAAGATCACTAAGTGGAACTGATGGTTGACAAGTTGAAGAAGCAATTCATTCCGGTGGATTATGAATTGGACATGTTTAAGAAAATGCAAGATTTGAAGCAGACTAACAAATCAGTCCAGGAGTATACCAAGGAGTTTTATAGAATCTTGATTAGGACTGGTCATTCTGAAGCTGATAAAGAAAATGTTGCTAGGTATGTCTATGGTTTAAGACCTAGTATTCAAGAAGAGTTACTTACTATGCAGATAACAAAAATCAGTGATGCTTATCAGATGGCATTGAAGATTGAAGAGAAGCTGAATAAGAAGTATGCAGGAAAACAGAATAATAGGAACCAAGGTGGTAAAAATAGTGAAGCAGTTGCTGAGATTAATATGACAGAGAATCCTAAGACTAATGTGGGATATAGCAATGGTCAAGTTACTAAGAATGTTGGACAGAGAGGAAGGTGGAAGAATGAGTTCACTGGCACTTGTTATAACTGTGGTGAAGCTGGTCATAGAAGTTGGTAGTGTTCTAAGATAAGGGTTGCAATGACTGCTGAAGAAGATATTGTGAATGTTGCAGAAAAAGGTGAGACACTCATCACTAGGAGATTAGCTACATGTGTTCATGAACCGGTGTAAAGAAGGAATTTGTTTAGAACCAGATGTAAGTGCAAGGATAAGGTATGTAATGTCATAGTCGATGGTGGAAGTTCTGAGAACTTTGTTTCAGATGAAATGGTTAGTATGTTGAATATGGAAAGAAGGAAACATCCTAATCCTTATCAAATTAGTTGGATACAAGATGTTTCTAAGGTTAGAGTTGAAGAACAATGCTTGGTTAAGTTTCAGATTGGATCTTACCATGATGAGATATTGTGTGATATATTGCCCATGGATGCTTGTCATCTATTTCTTGGTAGACCTTGGCAGTTTGACAGGAATGTTTTGTTTGATGGTCATGCTAATACCTATGTGGTTAGGCATGAAGGAGCTCGGCATAAGCTAATACCTTTATAGGAGACAGGGGTTAAGGGATGTGGAGTTATCATGGTGTTGTCCTTATGACAAACCTCAGGAACACAAGGTTGATGAACCTTTTCCTATTAAGTCTAGTTTGAAGGAGAAGGAGAATGATATCTCTGAAGTGTTTGTTGAAGTTAAGAGACAAATGGTCTTGCTGGCAGATATGGTACAATAGATGGTGACATTTGTGAAATAGAGAGATGCAGATGATACTGAGTTGGTTGAAGAGTCTGGAATGGATGAACCTCACCGAGGCACTAATGTGATTGGTAATGGTCAGAGTCAGTTTCTATCAATTGTCAACTGAAAGGATAAACAAAGTGGAAAACAAAAGGACTTTTTGCATGAGACAGTAAATAAAGTGAAGACTACTTGGGATGAAGGACAAGAAGTGATGTGGGTGAAGAACATATTTGGCATACCTATTCTGATTCCCCTGAGGTGTTCCTGATTTCCTTATGGAAAATCTTTCTTACCTAGGGTGTCTGATGTAGGAGCATCCTAGGATTCTTGGCAATCTTGTATCAACCAAAAATATGTTTGTCTTTGAAGGTAGATTGTTAGTTTTGATCTTGGTTTGATGGAATACTTGTTTGGTTTGGGAGACTGGTTGCTCGATTTCTATGGTTACTGGGGTGCTCGGTCTCTAAAGAGTGCTCAATGACTGAAGGCGTTGGTTCTCTGGTGCTCAGCGATAACTGTGTTCCTCGGTCATGCTTGGCATGGTCGGTCGACTGGTGCTCATTTATTTCCTCTATTGCTCGGTGTTCTTGCTTACAGACTGGATTGTTTTGTTGGATCGGCTTGGCCGATTGGTTCTGTTGATTTGGGTCACGCTCCTCGAGTTATGAATTGACCATTGGACATGTGGGGACCTAGATCTGGCGTGTTTCATTCTTCCATACAAATCTGATGACCGTTGGGGCCATCTTTGAGAGTTTATTTATTTTGTAAGGCTATGTGAGAGTTGACTGATGTTTTAGCATTTAATATTTGTTTGTAAGGGTTTATTGTTTCATCAGCTGACTTGTGGTTGGGAATTAGTATTTATAGGTTGCTTGGGTAGATGTTTAGGGCATGAGATTGTTGCAAGGAAGGTTAGTAGCCTGGGAGCTTAGGAGTAGGAAGATTGCTTGGAAGTTTGAGTACAAGTTTAGATCTTTCCTAGGTGCCTACCAGGGTGTTGTGTGTTGTAGACTTGGGCTAGCTAAATGTTGATGTTGGGGAAAAGATTTGGATCCTGTGAGATCTTGTAAACTGTTCCTTGCATTGTATTTGGTCATAACCGGGAAGGCCTTACAGCCCGGCACATTGCATGTAATCGGTGACTTGATGAATAAAGACTTCTACTTTGTTTCAAATTTGTTATTGTTATTGTGTATTTTCACTACATATTGGTTTGGCTACAAGGTCGGTCAGTCCTTAATTGGATCCACCAGCCTCGACTGCATCACAAATGACCCACTTGACACTCTTTGATCAATAACTCTTTTGTTTCCAATAGACCAAATATTTTTATCTTCACGTAATATGGAGTTATTTATATTTTGAGTATTTTGTATTCACATTAAAGCTTAAATATTAATTAAACTAATTGATATCCCTAACTCACCAAGGCGCCAGTTAAGTGAGATGAAGGGCCAATTTGTCCCTTGAGATTTTATCAATCTTGAGGATGGCCTTTGTGGTTTGTGAAGACGAAAGAATTTGTAACAACAATAAGACTATATTATCAATATAGTATTATTACTCATTTGATGTGAACAGCCTTATGGTATTTAAAGCATTATAATATTTCCCTTTATATATGAAAAAAATAATAAAATTTGAATTCAATAATTATGATTTTAAGTTCTATTTCATTGTATTTAGATTCTTATGAAATCATTAAAGAAATTTATTATTTTTTATCTCTACTTTTGGCTTTGCGATTTAAAGGATTTTTTAGTTAATAAATTTTGTGTACATATTTACATATTCCAAATATAATTATTTCAACTTAATTACAAGCCAAGAAGATGAATTTGCTTTTGAATTTTTGGTGATTTTGATGCTGATGTAGGTGTACATCTGCATCAAACAAGATATATTCGTCTGAGGTGGCGGTGGGGGAGGTCTCCCTCCTCCACATTGGTTTGGATTTCTCACCTTTGTTCCTTTAATTTTTGGCTTACTCTTATTTTTTCTTTTATCGCCTACGAATCACTCATGTGACTGTCTTGTGGCTTTTATGGAGCTAGAGTCAGATGGTGCATTCATTGCACTTGGATTGCCTAATGTTTCCCCTCCCTTGCCCTCTCAAACCAAAAAATCCTTTAGGGAGGCTATTTCTAGGGCTACTCCTATGGTGTCAGTCGACGCTAGGTTTATTTCTTCCTACAAAGATGGAGCTTCCATTCCAGAAGGTATGAACTTTGGCATTGGTCTTTGCTCTATCTCTATTTCGCCTAATGACTCCATGATTAATGAAATTGCTTTGGAAAAAATAGGCTTAAAGACTTCTATCTTCTTTTCTTTTCTTGAAATTGATAAATGCCCTACTCAAAAATTCATGGATGATTGGTTTTATAATTTCTAGAATTTAAAGCTAGGGTTTCATATCTCCTTTTGCCGAAAAATACGTAAGGGTTTATTTGTTATCTTTTTTAACAACCATGAAACTCAAGATGTTTTTCTTAAAGGACAATAATGGTCTGCAGGGAAAACTTCCTTTCGTACCCTAGGTTGGACTCTGGAAGCCATTTATGAAGAAATTCTGGCATTATCGTGCTCTAGGTGGATTTTTCTCAAAAACAATTTGCCCTTTCTATGGTGCTTCATTCCCCAAATTGTGGAACCAATTGGTAAATTCATCTAGATGGATGATTCTCCCAAACTTTATTGGAAAAATGGTCAGTCCTCCCCTTGGGATTTGTGACATGGCTTAACCACCTCCTGTGTCTTCTATAGGTCTAGTAGTTGTATCGGGCATTAACAGGTCGATCTTTTGGTGCAACAACAACCACTACTAGTAACAAGTGGTATCAGAGCTTAGTCACAAGTTCAAATCCCCTCAGGTAATGTTGAGGGAGAGATTATTGGAAAAATGGTTAGCTCTCCCCTCGAGATTTGTGACATGGCTTAATCGCCTCATGTGTCTTCTATAAGTCTAGTGGTTGTATCGAGCATTAACAGGTCAATCTTTTGGTGCAACGACAACCACTACTTGTAACAGACTTGTCCCTCTTCTGGATGCTAGGATTCTCATCTCGATTAAACCTAGGATTAACATCCCTAGGTCCCTTAACCTTAATATTTTGGGGGATTTATTCTCCTGCCCTATTGAAATCCTCGGCGGCATAAACACATGCTTACTCTACAAAAATGAGGGCCATATTCGTAAGGACTGCCCAATTCTCAAACAGAAAAGTGCTACCTCGAACCCTCCTAAGAAATACACTACCCTTGAGGGATCCTCTATCAGAATTAATATGAACTCTACAAAGAATTTAAACAAAGAGGCCCTGCCTCGATTACTTGCCCTAATGTTGAATAATTTTTTGTCGAACCTCCCCCCAACTATCCAAATGGTGATGCTCTTCAACAATTGGAGAGCGATCAACATGATGGATTCCAACTTGTCTCCCACAAATCCAATAAACATAGAAGGAAAAACACTCAACAACTTGCCATAGAAAAAATTAGGGCCGCCAACCAAAATGTTTCCCCCAACCCTACTCATGACAATTATGTTTTTCCTTCAGTTGATATTGATATGGCCAACTCCCCGGCTCTGCAACCTGATAATTCTCTTGTGAAGTCCATCTTTAAAAGCTTCGAGGGCTCTAATCGGACTAGTAGTGATCTTAGGGTGGGAGGTGGCTCCGTGAGGACTCCTCTTAGATTTGTGTCGCCAAATTCTAGTCTAGATCAATTTCTTACTGGAACCCCCCCTTTGTTGAGACCATTGTTGACTCCATCATGATCTTATCCCCCAAACTGTTTAAAGAGCTTGATGATAACTGTGTTATCGAGGTCATTGTTGTAGACCCTAGTGGAGTTGACAGGAACTTGGGTTTCTCATTTTCTCAACTCACAATTGCCTTGGACTGGAATTGAGGGAACCCCCAACAACACAAGTCACTCCAAGGATTTGGACTATGGTGATGACTCTCAACTTGAGGTTGACTCTGGTGAAGAGGAAGGTGATTTCATTGATGGAGCTCCCAAGCCTAAAAGGTGAGGTAGATCTTTGGGATCTAAAAAAGGTCCTATGAATAGAAAGAAAATTGGGGGTCTGAAAGGCCCCACTGACTATTCTAGCAGCATCAAGGCTGCCAAGAGTTCTTAATTTTCTTTTGTTCCTAATGAAGTGCATATCTTGGAACATTGGAGGTTTGGAGTCTCCAAGCAGAAAGCAGATTATTAAAAGGTTTTTGAACTCCCATAAAGATTTTGATTTTTTATTATGCAAGAGCTTAAAGCTACCAACTTCACCCTTGAGGTGAACCTTGACTTCATTTGAAAAGAATCCTTTAAGGTCTTCTCTGATCATCCCAAGGGCAAAGGTGGGATTTGTCTGCTTGTTAATCCCAAGTGGAGTAATCACATTAATGCTAAGGGCATCTCCCCCTGTAATAGGGTTGTTTGGATTACTATTAATATTAATGGTAATGTTGTTGGAGTCTACTCTATTTACGCTCCCAATGACTATAAGGACAGATCCACCCTCTGGAACTGGTTGGCTTCTCTTCCTAACATCCCTTGGTTTATTAGTGGGGATTTTAACATGATTGAGTATAAACAGGATAAGACAGGAGTACTCCCTATTGAGTGGAAGAGCTCTGAGAAGCTTTAGTGGGATAGATTGAAACATGGCAAAATCTTATTTGATCCGCTTCCTGGGAATAGAGATGTGACCTCTGGGATTTAGTTTACTTAGTGCAATTACCAACAAGGGACTAATAGAATTTACTCTAGGTTGGACTGGTTCTGTGCTAATAAGGACTATTTTTCCTTTTTGCCTGATGAGCAGGGCAATACTATTGTTGTTTGGTCGGTCTCTCTCTCTCTGATCACCACCCCATCATTACTCATCTCAAGTTTGGCAATTCCTTGACCCCTGCTAGGCCTATGGGAAACAAATTTATGCTTAATACTCATTTTCTTAGGGACCCTGATGTTTTGGCTTCTATCAACCTTATTAGAATCTTGAACAAGAATAACAAGAATCTTCCCCCACACATTAACAAGTGGAACTATAATGTGTCTTCCTAGAAAAGAAATTTGCAAACCATTGGTCAAAAAAAGGCTAAAGACTATAGATTTGTGGAAAAAGTCCTTTCAAACAAACTCCACTCTACTGAAATTGAAATCCAAAACAATCCTAATGACAGTTATCTTGCTGCTCAAGTGGCACATGCTAGGGATGCCCTTAGATGTCACCAACAAGTTAAAATAAGGGGGGCTATGATTAGAGCCCATGCTCATTGGTTACAATTTGGAGACAAGGGTTCTAAGTCTTTCTTCAATATTCTCAAGAAAAAGCAAAACAAAGAGAAAATTGATAGGGTGATTGTGGACAATAAGGAAATTCTGGATCTTGACAATATCAAAGATACATTTGCCCTCTTTTATAAGAACTTATTCACCTCAAAGGACTGTGAGGATGCCAAGTCGATGAGGGACAGATGCAGAAGCATTATCCCCTGTAGGGTTTCAGAGGAGGATTCATCCCTTTTAAAACAAGGGATATCTGTTGAGGAAATTGAGAAGGCTATTAGATCCCTTAAAGATGATAAGGCCCCGGGCCCCGATGGCCTCCTTGTGGAATTTTATAAGGCCAACCTGGACTGCATTTGTAAAGATTTACTTGAGGTTTACTCTGAGGCTCTTAAGTCTGGCTCCTTAGGCGATACCATTAATAGGGGCACCATTAAAATTATACCTAAGGATGGTGACAAAGCTCTTATTAAGAACTGGAGACCAACTACCGTTCTCAATGTTTCTTATAAAATTCTTGCCAAATTTTTTGCACTCCGCCTTGAGAAAATTTTGCCCAAATTCATTTGCTCCACCCAAACTGGGTCTATAAAAGGAAGGTACATTCTTGAGAGCCGTATCACTAGTTGGGAGGCTATGGAATGGTCTAGGACCTCTGGCCAAGACACTGCTATGTTTTTGCTTGACTTCGAAAAAGCCTATGACAAAGTTGAATGAGATTTCATTATTATGATGCTTGAGGTGTTTGGCTTTCTTGTGGAATTTTGTAATTTTGTTAGAGTTTTGCTTAAAGATGCTTCGACTCAAATTGATATCAATGGCACCCTTTCTCCCTCATTCATGCTTGGGCGGTCTATTAGGAAGGGTTTCCCTTTGGTCCCTGCCCTTTTTGTTATTGCTTCAGATGCCCTCTTCTATCTACTAAGAGATAACTCTCTCTCCCCCAAGGTTAATGGGGTGAACCTCCCTAATGGGTCTGCTCTGATGAATATTCAATTTGCTGATGATACTGATCTTTTCCTTGATCTCACCTAATAAAATCTTGAGGCTCTTCATAAAAAATTCAAATCTTTGGCAAGATTTCTAGTGCTCGTATCTCCCAATCTAAGTCCATCTTTCTTGGTTGGAAGGAACACCCCCTGGATTGGCTTAATCAATATGGATACCTATGGGGTCGCCCTAACAAGCTTGTTAGATATCTGGGCATACCAATCTCTGTTGCTTCTTCCCTTAAATAAATGTGGACGTGGGTGAGGGAGAAGATTGACAAAAAGCTGAATAAATAGAATAATAGGTTTCTCTCTTTGGCTGGCAGGGTTCAAGTTTGCCAAAAGATCCTTTCCTCCTATAATATCTTTTATTCTTCTGTCTAGATGTTTAGTAGCTATCAAATTCTTGAAATTTAGAAAGCTATAAGAAATTTCTTGTGGTCTGATGGTAAGGGGAATAAAAAGATGCATGCTATTAAGTGGGATTGGTGTCATGTTGATAAGAAAATTGGTGGCCTTGGGCTTAAGGACCTCAAGACTCAAGGTATTGCCCTTGCTGCCAAATGGATCTTTCGTGCCCTGGATGGGCAAGAACAATGGAAGGTGCTGATTAGAAGCAATATTGAGCGTAGTGTCCCCAAATATGCTAAGTCTCAGAAGTCCCTACCCTTCAGTGACTTGGTTGCTGGTGATTTTCCAATTTCCATCCAAGGTTCTTATGTCTTCAAATCCATATGGAAAGCTTGAGAGCATGTTAGGAAGTATTTGGTCAACACTAGTGTCTGCAACAATGATCTTTTGCATGGTGAAAGATCAATTTGGTGGAATCTTTCTCATTTGTCCAAACCCTTAGCCTTTACGTAGGACTGCTCGACCAAATCCTGGGCCAAGAAAGGTATCTCCTACCTCATTGACATTTTGGAGCATGATGAACTTATCAGTTGGGAGATTCTTAGTTCCAACTTTAACCTCCCCCACTCTCAAAAGAAAACTTATAATATGATAGCTAATGCCTATTGGGCTCTTTCCCTTCCTAAGGACTGTCTTGTTGACTTTCATAGGTTTCTTTCTTTTAAATGGATTGATGGTACTCTTCTCTCTAAAATTAAGGCTCATAATTTCTATAGTGTCCTTGCTTATGATGATTCTATTATCGGACATATTAATACTTTATGGTATTCTGACTTGAATGAATTTTTGTGGCATAAATCCTTTAACCAGTTGTGGAAAATCCCAATTGCTCCGAGGATTAAGTGTTTTAAATGGCTTATGATGCTTGACAAACTTCCTATTAGAAGGGATCTTACTAATCTTGATTATTGTAACATTTGTATTATGTTTGATACTTGCAAGCATATTCTCTTTGATTTCTCTATTGCTAAAGAGATCTGGCTAATGTTTGGCATCTGCATTCCGATTTATATCAATATCATGGAAATTATCACTGGTTATATACATAGTCTTAAGAAAGACTCCAAATTATTTTGGTTTTTTCTCTCTTCTAATATTCTTTGGTATATCTAGAAGATCATAGATGAAGATAGATTTCAGGGTAACTCTAGAGTTCTTACTAAGCCTTTTTGTAGACTCGCTTTTTCTAAAATTTCTATGCAAGTTTCTATTAACATGGATGTTGAAAGGAATAAGCTCTTACGGTTTCTGAAAGACAAACATGCTTCCATATTCATTTATGAGATGAAGGATGACTACAAATGGAGAAGAAACTTGGATAGCATCTCCACATTTGTGGATGCCCTCACCAAGCTGACGAATGAGATTAAAGATAATAGGGAACCCCCATTTGCCAAGATTGATATGCTTGCTCAGATTCAGGAGAAGAAGACAATCATTTGGATGGAAGGCCCCCTTGATTGGACCGCATGGGTTGAGACCCATGAGGGTGTTCTTCATTGATTTTTTGCTGCTCTTGTATATGGTGCTCTCTTGGATGCATAGTTCGTGAGCAGTCATCTGAGTCGAACTCTTTCTTTTTTATGTTCATAGTACTCTAGAACATTAATTAATCTTTTGGTGCTAAAGCTTGGCCTCCCTATTTTTTTTTTGCATTGTAAACTTTGTTATTACTCTATTTCTAATATATAAAAAAATTAATTACAAGATTACAAGCCACACCTTTTAAAGCTTCAGCCGAAAAAATAATCCTAAAATAATCAAGTACAACCTTGAGAAGTCGCTTTTAGAATCTATTGCAACTTAATTACAAGCCCCCGCCTTGAGAGCTTAAGCCAAAAGAATCTTAAAATAATCGAGCAGCCTCAGCAAAGGTAAGTATAGACTTGAGAAATCGCCTCGAGAATCTATTTTCTCGTAAACATTCCCCTCTTCAGGGAATATTCGCCTAAAGTCCTGCACTTGTGGATTGCCTTGCTCACTAGCAGAGAAGTGTGCACGGGCGATAAAGGTATGCATTCCCTCCTCCAAAGTTCTCATCATATAAGCAGAAAAGGCAAAGAATTCCTTCCATTTGTAGCAGGGAGGGGGGGAAATCCAAGCACAAAGAGAAGCACCGCCGCTGATGCCCTGCGATAAGTGGTGGAGAATCTCGCAAATACTTTCCTCAGTTTGCTCCATCAATCCCACGTACACTACGTGGCAACCATCACAAGAAAACTCTAGTTTCTCCTTCACCATTTCACAGGCCTTCTCATTTGACGGGGAGCATAGATCGCAACACGTCACCAAGAAAGCAAGCTCTTCATCAGCCGCCGGGAAGGTCGAAAACCAGTCCGCCTTCACTCCATCAACATTCGCGAATCTGCTGTCCACGTGAAACAATGCTCTTGACATTGAATGCTCGAATATAATCTTCCTCGCCATCTCAAAGGCGCCCTCATGCGACGGTGTCACCTGGAAATCTGTTTTTCCTTCACCCCCCAAGAAGGTGGACGACCACTCTCTTCCCACTCCATGAACATTCACAAATCTGCTGTCCACGTTAAACAATGCTCTTGACATTGAATGCTTGAATATAATCTTCATCGCCATCTCAAAGGCGGCCTCATCCGACGGTGTCACCTGGAAATCTATTTTTCCTTCACCCCCCCAGAGGGTGGACGACCACTCTCTCCCCACTCCATCAACATTCACGAATCTGCTGTCCACGTGAAACAACGCTCTTGACATTGAATGCTCGAATATAATCTTCACCGCCATCTCAAAGGCCCCTTCATTCGACGGTGTCACCTGGAAATCGATTTTTTCTTCACCCCCCCAGAAGGTGGACGACCACTCTATCCCCACTCCATCAACATTCACAAATCTGCTCTCCTGGTCAAAGAATGCCTTCGTCATTGAATGTCTAAACTTAATGTCCCTCCTTGTTCTTGTCCATACAAGTAGAGGGTGTTCCTCCTTTATTTCTTTCCAACGGTATATTAGCAGGGGACTTTCCTCGATATTTAGTAGCATCAAGCTCTCCAACTGAATCATCTGGTCCACAGCCTTTGGACTCAATAAAGGACACCCTGATGCCACTATGGCGACCACACATCTCAACAAGCCGAAATCATCAGAAAGACTACACAACTTTGTACAACGGCTTATAATTAGCTCCTTCAAGTTGCTATGTTGACCAAATCTAACAGAAAGACTGGACAACTTTGGACAATCATGTATTTTCAACTTCTCCAAGTTGCGCAGTTGATCAAAGCTATCTGGCAAGGAACTGAGCTCTCTAAAACAGTACAAATTTAGGGATCGAAGAGACTTAAGTTGACCAAAGCTCTGTGGAAGGCTCTTCATATAATGTGTAGCTCGCCATCCTTCGCCGTCGACCTTCGTCATACCATTCTTATTTTGTGATAAGTCCAGCTCTTCCAGACGAATCAGCTCACCAAAATTTTCATCCAGCCCAAGGGACTCCAAATCCTCCACCCTCAATCTACGCAAAGAAACAGATAACTGTAGGCACAGTTGATATTCCAAATTAGCCCTGGAAAGCAAAGTAGATCTGACATATCTATTCTAAACAGTAGATAGAAAAATGAAATGTTAAACTTACGCCACACAAACTGTCGCCACTTGTTAAGCGACCCTCGAAAATTGCCAAGCTTGGAAGCTTGTTTAATCGCATCGGTGAACGATCTCCATTATCAATTTGTAGATACCTTAGATTTTTAAATTTTTTGATGCATGCTCCAGTGATTTTCACTCCTTTACCAAGACACAGAACTCTTAAACACTTGTACATCTTATCCAGATCTTCTGCCTGAAGTTGGAAAATCGGTTCACCTCTGGATTTCCATGGAAGAAAAACTCCTTTCAATTTCTCGAGTCCCTACAATTACAAAATTTTAAGAGTACAATAATAATATGCTTCCTGGTGAAAGTTACAACCCCAATAAAAGCTTGTATTCATTAAAATAGAATAGACTTATATTGTATTCGCGAGAAGTCCCTTCTAATAAATAATGGTGAAAGTAAGGGTCCGTAGTGGAAGAGTTATACTCCCACAAACGAAGATAAAAGTTACGAATTGTGAACAATTTCAAAACACACCATTTAAAATTCCCAGCGTTCATAAATATAGAAAAGAAAAATAACTAAACTCGTTGACGTATCGGGAAAGTGCACCTGTGTATCTTGGAGAAGACTTCGGAGGGCCTCCGTGTCAGTTATTCTATCCTCTTCTGACAACTTTCTTCCTCGTGCTTGAACGATATCGTGAAAAATCACCCTCCCTTCTTCGGATATCTTTATCAGGGCTGCCTCTTGTACGGCTTTAAGCGGAACCTCTCCAACAATGAAACCTACAGTCCGTTGATCCCAGTCATTAAAAAATGCTGCTATATCTAGAAATGCATCTTGGGACAGATTTTGTTGCAGAGCTTTGTAGACCACATCAACTACATGTGCATACATATCTCCCTTTCCGTTTGCTAGGTCATCCTTCCAAAAATTAATGGCCCTTTCACAATCGCCGATATCGTTGCCAAATTTACGCAAATTTGTGCCTACCATCTCCAGCAATAGAGGCACGCAGCCGCAATTTTTAACAAGACCACCAATATCTAAGCTTTTGTCAAATGAATTGTCAGCACAACCTAAAGCCCTCAAGCACAGAAGCTTCTTTGAGTCGTCCATTGAAAGCGGGTTTACCCTATATTCATAGCGATCGACGTGTCGCTGTAGGAGCAGGTCAGTCTCATTTAGGTGTCTTGTAGATATTAGTATCCTGCTTCGATTTGGAAGGCAAGAGAGGTCCTCTGGAAGAAGTTTGGCCAGATCCCTTGTTCTCAAAACGTTGTCAATAAACAAAAACAGAGGCTGCAAGCCTGTTTTTCTCAAATTTTTTGACAGTGCCCCTTTACCCTCTTCACAACTTCTCAGGTTAATCTTTTGCGAAAACAAGTCATTCAAAACTTGCTCTTGTAGCTGTTTAAGATCAGGCTCCTTGCAGTCTTCTTGGATATCGACCCTGCAGTATTTGTAGTTGTAGGCGTTGAGATCGAGATAGCTGAAGACAGCGGTTGCCAGAAGTGTCTTCCCTATGCCCCCAACCCCATACAGAACCACACTTCTAGCTGATTGATCCCTCAGGTCGAGTAGACCGATTACTTCATCTCGTGCCTTATCGATGCCAACTAAAAAATCATACAAATACGACATGAACCTGTTTAGTTTAGATCCGATCAAGCTAACCAAATATGTGATTTATGAGACTTTATAAGTTTACCAAAACGTGGAGCATTAAGCAAAATAAACATAATATTCTTTAAACCTTAAATCAATGTGACAAAAAATACAAAATATAATCTTCACATTAACATTTTGTAGACGCAATAGCTTAAGAGACGGGTTTTTGAGCTAGTTTTTACTAATATACACTATTTTATAAATACGCTTACATATAATGGAACTTCTCAGAATTTATTCTAATTAAAATTACTCTAAACCGTGTTTCTGCGTACAGTCAATATTGTCCAATCGATAGCGAATTCAACACACAATCTCTTAAGGCCAAAATAAAGAACCCACGAACCAGCAGTAAGAAAATAAAATTATCTGCGACGGGATATTGGTCTTGTGAGGGAGGTAATACAGTAGACATTAGATTCAAAGCTTTAGTTATAGCTTCCAAGGTCAGATCTTGATACTTGCGGCCCAGTTCTAATTGAAGACTCTTTATCTTCTCAACATCTACCTCAGAAGAGAAAAATCTGTACCAGTAGAATCTAGTCAATATCCACCTTAAATTACACCATTCATTATCAAATTGGAGTAAATGTTACCTAGAGAGGTTGGTAGATTCTATTCGAGAAACACAGAAAAATGATCCTTCGAAAATGAATTCGGTGACATAAAGGAGCTTCTCTGAAGGAATGTGCCCCTTTAGTTCCTTGAGCTGTTTAGCTAGGCCATACATGTGTCGTAAAAAAATTTCACATTCCTGCCTGTTAGTGGAAGCATCGTCTATTTTTCCCAACACAAATGCAACAACGGAAAGCCCCGCTGCTAACCAGTGGATTTGAGATGCTTCTTTCAGAACATCTATCACTACTTTCCTCGTTTGGCCACTCTGCTGACATTAAAGAAACAGACTTTTAAGAGAACGCCTTGTTCTTAATCCACTGAGATCAACAATAACTTGGGACGTACTTTAATACCTCGAAAGCATAACTTCGGCAACGTTTCAATACTTTCTTTAGCAAGTAGCTACCATACTTGATTGAAGAGGCCACTTGACCCGAAGCAATACTATCACCATCTGCTTCAGACGCGATTTCTTCTGCCTGGAAAAGAAAAGCATTTTTACTGCATTTAACATCACAGTGAAATAAACGAGGATAATGTATTAAAACAAGCGAAAAATGAATTTCGCATACCTTGTCAGTTGCAGAGGATTTTGGTAAACATTTCCCAATATAAGCCAACAATTCATCCAGGCGGCTCAATAAATCTTCCTCGGGCAAATTAAAGGAATTCTCCTTATCATCTGCAAAAACAGACGACGGAAAACATGCACAACTGTTAACCATTGCTGTAATTGTGGCAAACAAATTAGGTTTAATTACAGTAGTGCATGTAGACCCACGAATTATCGAATTGAGGAGACTCCTAAATCCAATCAAAATCAGTAATACTAAAATTACCTTCATCAGAATCCGTGTCTTGTGAGGACTTCAGATCAGGATACCTTTCACAAAGATCTGACTGAAGACTGTTTATCTCCTTGTCGTCCACTAGTGCACGGAAAATGCTATTGCCAAAACAATTTTATCAGTATTCACGCGCGTATATATTCACCTTAAAAGGCAAGGGGAATTTTTACCTGCAGTTGATGGTAGTTTGCATTCGTGAAAAACAGAAGAAAGACCCCTTTACAAGTAATACAACCACGTCTTCCAGCTTTTCTTGGGGTAAAAGGTTGACAAGCCGTCTAATGTGTTTGGCCAAGCCACACATGAAGCGCAGAAGCTCAACGCATTCGCTCCTACACGGATTGTTCATTTTGTTCAACACGCACGCCACAACAGCAAGCCCCGCTCCAACCCAATGAATTTGCTCAGCTCCTTTCAGTATATCAATAAGTACTTTTCGACTGTCGCGGTTGAGCTTCATTATCTGCAAACATGAAAATACCCACTTTTTAGTATCACTGGAAACGATTTTGTGGCAGTTTTTTCCCTAAACACAAAGAAGCGTCTATACTTTGCAAGCATGTTTTCTGACACGTCTCGCCACGTTGTCGAGGAGATATTTGCCATAATTGATAGAAGATTCCACCTTAGCTGAAATAGCAATCTCTGTTCCAGATGTGCTCTCTGGCGGCTGCAACGAAATGATTTATGAGTTGTGAAGCGTTACACGATATATAGCGGAAAGAAAGAGAAGGACACATTGTGAATACCTTGTCAGTGAGAAGGGCGTGCAAGCGCAAATCAACGAAAGAGATTACTTCGTCAAGATGGCTCACGTCTTCCACCTGAGGAAGACTAATGGCATTTAAGCAGCAGGAACATGTGTTACGCATTCTGAAGAGAAAATATAAGACAAGACTCCGCAATTCTATGAATACAGCGCAGTGTCAATCTCTGGTCTTTTATCTCAGAGGAAGTTTATAAGGCCTCGAACGAAGTAAGGAATATGCTTCCTTGCCGACAGGTTCAGCCTAGCTAGAAATCACGTTTCTTTATTTTGAAAAAGCTTTAGGGCCTGTTTGGCGCCTGGAAATCCACATGATTTACTTTTGCTTGTTGCCATTCGTACTCATGTCATTAAACGGGGAATCCACATTTACTTTTGCTTGTTGCCGTTCGTACACAATGATTCGTGATTTTTCAAGAAACCAAGTCCAACGGCACCGGCTATGCAGCCCCTACATCGCACCATCCCATCGATGGTAGCATAGCCTCTATAACTGTAGTTACTTTTCAAAATAAATTCAAACTGCGGTTTAACTTTTGAGTTAACAAAATGATCTTTGTCAAGTAATAATGGCATTCCAATAATTTTGCTGGACTTATACTTGAGCGGTCTATCCTCATGCAAAAAGCGACATGGTTGTAGAAAAAAAAATATCAGCTGAAAACCATACTTCAATCATACATAAAGGACAATGTCTATTTAGCAAACTATAATGTAATGTTTATACTATGCCTCATGCCTACCATACAGCCAACTGTACCAAGGGCTTCACCTTCATTGTCAAAGTTGTCACTACTTGAAATATAAAACATTACTGACCGACAATTTCTAACCGCCCCACCACCATGCATGGCAACATACCATCCATACCTTGCCGCCATTTACAATGGGAGCTCCCATCCCAATGAGTCTTTTCCCAATGACATTTTATTTTTAAAATTTTTTACTTGACTGCATGATGGTGGGTACTCATGCAAAATATGATGGTGGGTACTCATGCAAAATGATAGGAATATTTTTAATTCTTTATTTTAATTATCATTTATCTTATTAAATTTTAAAGTTTATTTTGTTAGTAAATTAACTTTATTATTATTTATGTAAGTGTCATTTTACATTTATTATTTTTACTATTTTTAAAGTTAACATTATTAAAAAAATTAATATAATATATTAATATTTAATTGTATATTAAAATTTTTAATACTATATTTTTACATTAGATAATATACTTTTCTTTATTTAATTATAATTTATCTTTTTAAATTTTAAAGATTATTTTGTTAGTAAATTAATTTTATTATTATTTATATAAGTGTCATTTTATATTTATTATTTTTATTATTTTTAAGTTAACATTATTAAAATAATTAATATAATATATTAATATTTAATTATATATTTAAATTTTTAATATTATATTTTTACATTAGATAATATATTTTTTTAATAAAAAATATTTTTATTTATTTTAATAAATATTTTATAATATATTTAATTATATATATATATATATATGAGCTTTTGAATAATATTATTTATTTTTGAAAACTCAAAACAATCACATTACTAAAAATTTTGATAAAATTATTATTATCTAACCCTATTCTTGAAGTTGATAACTCATAGCATTAAAAAAACAACATTTTGAAATAAATAAATTTGCAATCATAGTTTTATACTTATAATAAGTATATTATAAAATATTTTATATAATTTTTATAATATATTTAATATGAATTTTTTTATAATAATAGTTTAATAATGATAGTTTAATGATAGTTTTATAATAATAGTTTAATTTTTTTACAATCTAATAATAGTCTCTTTGCATTCTTATACTCTCTTTAACTTATATAATAATAGTTTAACTTATATTCTCTTTGCATTCTTATAGTCTCTAAAAATGAATATTTTTAACAACGTTTTGAAATAAATAAATTTGCAATCATAGTTTTATACTTATAATAAGTATATTATAAAATATTTTATATAATTTTTATAATATATTTTATATAAAAAAAATTATAATAATAGTTTAATAATGATATTATAATTTATATTTTATATCATTTTTTTATAATAATAGTTTAATAATGAAATTTTTAATAAATAAAAGGAATTAAAATTATCTAATCAAGTAAGACCTAAGTCTTACTTGATTTATGTTTTGATATATTTTCTTTCATTTAGCAACATTCTTATATTATTTTCTTTCATATTGTCTATTAGTAAAATTGTTAAGTATAATTATCATATTGATACACATATTATCAATTTTACTTAACAATTTTTTATTTTTTTTTGGATTTATTAATGTTTATTAAATAAGGTTTGGATATTACATATTGATACACATATTTTCACTTAATCTCCCACCATAGGATTATATATAAATGTTAAATTTATTCTATATGCAATATTAAAATTCTTATTCACATTATATATTTTTAATTACTATAAATGCAAAATTCTCTCTCATTGGATCTCCATTATTTTATGAAAAGGCTCTGCTGCGAAATTGTGAATCTTGGTGAATTTGTGCAAATCTAGGTCTTTTTGCTGCTTGTATGGTGGTGACTTCTGGTGGGGAGTCCCGTGGCGGTGGGTGACAGCAGGTCTCCGGTGGCAACTTGCTCCTAGGTGCATGTGCTCCAACTCCTTAAATTAATGCTCTTAATGGTAAAAACATGACTTCCCCCAACCTCTGCCATTCGGCAGAGGTCGTACCCCCTTCTCCTCCCGCTGTTAATGCTAGGAATGAAAACCTTAATACTACCCCTGGCCAGGTTGAGAAGCCAAAAACCTTCTCAGAGGTAGTTGTGAACAAAGGTCCGATTATAGATGCGAAAGCCAGATTTTGTGAGACTTGCGATCATGGTGCCACAACTCCTGGTAAGAACCTTGTGGTCATTCCCTCATCTTTCACCGTTTCTCCTAACTCTGAAATGCTTGAGGAAATTTTAAAAGAGAAGAATAGACTTAGGAATTTGGATATTTTCTTCTCTGTAGTTGAAATTGATAAATGTCCTCCTAGGAAATTTTTGGATGATTGGTTCCACAACTTTTGGAATCTAAAGCTTGACTATCATATCTCCTTTTGTTGACAAATTCAAAAGGGTTTATTTGTGATATTCTTTGCCAATAATGAATCCCAGGTTGAAGTTCTTAAAAAGCAATATTAGTATGTTGGCATGACATCTTTGTGTGCCCTAGCTTGGACTTAGGAAGCCATCCATGAGGAAGTTCTTGCTCTTTCGGCCCCCCATTGGATTTTGGTCAAACAGGTGCCTCCTTTTTTATGGAGGTTCTTGCCTCAACTCCTTGAACCACTAGGTAAAGTCATCTGTATGGATGATACTGTTAGACTCATGCCCCATATGGATGTCAGGGTTCTCATCTCTCTAACCCCTGGTAAAGAAATCCCTCCTACTTTGCGTATTGATATTCTAGAAGATAATTATGAATGCCCTATTGAAATTCTTGGAGGCTTAAATGTCTGCTTTCTTTGTCAAAAAGAAGGACACCTATGAAAGGATTGCCCCATTATCAAGAAGAAATCTAATGATGGTAGAACTATGTCTACCTCTAACCCAGCTAACCCCTCTTTGAGCCCAGATAGCGAAAAAGACTCATAGAGTAATGCTTCCCCTAGCACCCTCCCAGATTTGAACCCTAAATCACCCTCCTTCCCCTCTTTCCTGACCCCTGGCCCTTCTCCAGCTACTCCCATTGACGTGGATGTTATGATCTCTGAGGATGGTTTCCAAGTCATTAACAAGAAAAGGAGGAGAAAAAATGCTAAAGAAGATTCTGCTCCTGTGAAATCTCCCCAATCGACCAATAATTTAGTTAGCTCCAACAACCTCGATTTGCAGGGCTCACAATCTCAACCCTCTCCCATGCTTAGCAACAACTGTAGTCTCTCTGATTCTCGCGTCAAAACCGCTCCTTAAAAAAATACCCGCATAAGGTTTTTAAAGAATTAGGGGATGAGTGTATGCTTGAGATCATCCTGGCCTCTAATTCCCTAATGAATTCTAAGGTCATCTACTTCTCCCCTAAGTAATCCATGGAGATTGAATCCCAATCCCCAACCTTGTCTGACAGTGAAGATGATCTTAAAAATGACACATCCACTTCCAAAAGATGTGGAAGACCCCCGTGCTCCAAAAACAAAAGCTCGGGTGGTAAGAAGAATGGTGATTCATCCATGTCTAATGTGATCTCTAATGAAGAGACTAAAGACCAGTGTACTACCCTCCCCAATGTTTCCTCATGAACTGCATCTCCTGGAATGTGAGGGGTCTTGAATCCCCAGACAGGAAGTTTGTCGTTAAGCATTTCTTGGATACTTTCAATTCCATTGATTTTCTGATGTTGCAGGAAATTAAAGCCATTGGTTTCATTCTGGATTCCAACCTTAACTTTTTGTGGAAGGATGACCTGTTAAATTCTATACCATGCATCATAGAGCTAGAGGGGGTGTTGCCTTACTGGTTAACCCCAAATGGAGTAACCATATCACTAGCAATGGCCTCTCCCCTTGCAACAAAGCGGTGTGGGTTACCATTAACTATCATAATCACAACTTTGGTATATACGCTCCTAACGACGCCAAGGAAAGAATGATTCTTTGGGATTGGCTAATGTCCCTCCCTAACATCCCTTGGCTCTTTGGAGGGGATTTTAATATGACTAAATTCTAGGATGACAAGTCTGGAGGCCTTCCATTTGCCTGGAAAGACCAATAAAAACTTCACTGGTCGAGAATGATTTACTCAAAGCATCTTTTTGATCCCCTAACTGGTAATAAGAATACTAACCCTAGATTATGGCATACCTGGTGTAATTTTCAGCAAGGGACTTCCAGAATCTACTCTAGATTAGATCATTTTTATGGTAATAAAAACTTTTTCTCCTTTCTTCCTAATATTCATGAGAACTATGTTCATGTCACCTCCACTAGCCTCTCTAATCATCATCCCATCTATGCTTGCATCAGCCTCCCTATCAACCCTATGCCCTCTAAAAACCCCAACTCTAAGTTCATCCTCAACACTAATCTCCTCAAAGATGAGGATGTTCTAGCAGCCATCCACATTATCCGGCACATTAACAGACCCAAACCTCC
>BSBK01010512.1:0-129922 GCA_027943335.1 Chamaecyparis obtusa
GGAAGTACCAAGTCCTATCATGCACCATTTAGTGGGGAAGCACAAGTCTTCCAAAACCTGCGCATGACAAGGAGAATTAAAGGGCTGCAAGTTTATGACACATATCATAAAGTGTCTTGGGCCCTCCACCCACTTTATCCAAAATCTAAGACTCCCTTTTTACCAAAACTTGCGCCATTTCTCAAGGAGGGAGAAATAAGCATTAAAAGAATGCTGACATAAACATTAAAGCCAAGTAGGTTCCTTCATACCATGCACCTATGTTGAGATGACAGTAAAGGGTACCATTTTATTGACCAATGGAAAGGCTCAATAACTTTTAGGACTTGACATCATTCCCATGCGCCAACTTTAGTGGGTTGAAATAAAGAGGTGAGGGGTAATATTTTAAATGTTTATATTTTATTAGCTTTATGAAATAAGGGTGGGAGATTATATTATATTTTATTGACTGTGGTAAAATTTTGTATGGGATTTTTATCCCATACAAAATCCAGAGAGCATTTTTGCTCTCTCAAAAATCTGGAGAGTGCTATTTTCATTTGCACTACTATTTGATTTTCTAATACTTCCTCCTTGGTATGATGAATAAATATATCAACATAGTTCAATTGTTTCCTTTAAACATTAAGATACCAATGGTCATATAATAGGATTGTTAACTACATGGGTTATTATAGTTTAATTGATCAACTAATTTGGATTCAACTTTGAAGCTAACATGCTCATTTGATCATAGTCACTTCATTAAAACTTCTTACAATCTAGAAGTATGATATGATTCAATCGGAGATTATAGTTAAGTTCATCATAATGATACTATGATAATCTCATTTCAATCTAAGTATGGAAACAAAATGTAAATTGCTACGATATTTAATCTATCGATAAGGATAATTCTTTGCATTGAGAGCATTCTTCAATTATCAGGAGAGAGAGAGAGAGAGAGAGAGAGAGAGAGAGAGGGAGGGAGGGAGGGAGGGAGGGAGGGAGGGAGAGAGAGAGAGAGAGAGAGAGAGAGAGAGAGAGATCTTTAAACATGTAAGCATGAATTCATCTTATATATTAAGAATTACATATCATCCCATTATCTATAACACCAATGAAATCTACAACAACCTAGTTTTCAAAATATCATTGCAATATTCAAAATGATACTAGATTTTCTTTACATGAATATCATAATTAATACATTTGCTAATTACATCAATTTTTCCAATGAAAGATAACTTCAACAACATGCTTACTTTCTCATTTCCCTTTTGAAATACAATATACAAGTGCTCCAAAGAGAGATTGAATACACCATTCAAAATTTACAAAAAAATGCTTCAAATCATGGAGTGCTTTCTTCATTCAAAAACATCAAGGAAAAGATCTCTAACAACTCCATCTTCATGCATCCACTCCTCAATATCTGCAAATAAAATCAAGACAAGAAGACGACCATGGGAAGCTCACCTCCCATCCTAGGCCTCTCAAGAGGCCACCCCCAAGCTTGGGGAAACCACAATGAACAGGAAACAAACACTCACACACAAACACAACAAGAACATAAACATATGAAAATCCCAAATCCCTCAAGGTGAAAACTAAGGAATTCCATGAATATCCTTTATGGGGTGTGGGTGGACAATCCATGGAGACAACCATTGCAATACAAGAACAAGGCCACACATGGACCCATATAACTAAATTTCATACAAGGCTCACATGGCCAATCTTCCCTCCTTATACCCCCATTGCCACATGGGCTAAATGCAAGGTTTCTTGGGGAAAATCACTCACCCAAGTTCATCTTTCCTCACACATGGAGGAGACTCTACACATGGAGTTGCCTCCATTTCCACACCCCCTCTCGATTTCTCTTCCCTCCCAAGGGTGAGTGAATCTAAGTGTATACAACCCAAAATCCAGTTACATGAAAAATACATTGCATGCTTGCTCTCACCATGACCAACCATGGGGAGCTAAAACACAACATGAAACAATGCAAGCTTCCACCATGACCAACCATGGGAAGCCAAGAACATAAACACAATTTACATACAACTTATAAAACAATGAGAGAGCAAGATTTCCTACCTCAAGTCCAATGCTATGGAAGGATTGTTGAGCCCTAATCCAAACTCCAAGCTTTTTCCTCTAACTTTCTGGAACTCCCTAAAGATAGAGAGTGGGTGAACAATCTATCCTTTGCCAAAATTCCTCTAAAAGGGCCTCTAAACCTACCCCCACAAACCTCATAAATAAGGTCCTACCAAGCAAGTTGCAATTTCGTTCAAGATTGGACATGCAATTTTAAAAAGGTCAAAAAGTCAATTTTAGGCTACTCATAAGGTGAAAATACCCCTAACCCATGGGTACATGGAATGGGTTAACTATTAAAGCATAAAACCACTTCTTAAGGCCACTATTAACCCTCAAAACTCATGTCTAGGAATAAGATCAAGAATGGGGAATGGGAACTACATTATGGGTTCCTATGGCAAAAAGACATGCTTAGGATTTCCCCTAGAACTCCTAGAATGTGCTCTCACACAACCACATGACATACCTTGATAACATTTAACACTAGCATCAAGCAACACTTCACGAAATACCATTTCACACAAGGTATGTCCAATTGTCACAACACATAACATTAATACACACATACATTCCAGATTACTGTTAAAAATAAAAATACTTAACAACGAGGCCTCAGGTCTCTTTTTAGATGGGGCCTTGGTTTAATTGGTTGCCCTACATTCAATGTGATTTCCCCGAATGTGTTTCCATGGTCCTTCCACCTGCAATACCTCAATGCAGCATCAATAATTCAAGGAAGAAAACCAATACATTAATCATATATGATATAACAATCTTAAATTTAATCATTCAATTGCATAATTCAACTCATACTTCAATTGCATATATAATTCATAATTTAATTTGCATAATTCAATTTGAAATTTGGTAGTGTAATTCAATTGAAATCAAGTTCATCTATAATCTAGTCATTAGGTTCATAAAACATCATATAATAATATAATCTAACATGATCAAATCCAAATCCACTCATCATGGATTCCATATACAGGGTCAACAAAATAAATAGTCTAATGAGTCCATCATAATATAACAGTAGTCGACTGAGTCCAAGTATCTCCAAAAAAAACATAATAAAAAAGAAAGGCTAAATCTATAAATCAGGATCACTATGTGGGCCGAAGGTGGGCCTCACACATGGACCCCATAATCCATGGTGCATCCCTCTCTCCCAAGGAGAGAGACTTTGCAACAAGAGGGTTGTCCAAAATCCCTTCACTTACAAGGCTACTCTACCCTCCCAAGGGTGAGGTTGGCCTTGCACAATCCCTTAACAACACATCAAGACATATAAAAATGTAGAATTTTGTTTCACAAACAAACACTAAACATTTCAAGGTCAACATACTAACAACATAAACACTATGCAAACTTAAAATGGAAAAATTCCATTCATTCATTCATGGAAGCCATATGTAAAGCACCATAATGAAGAAGTGAAAAGCTTGAGAGCCACCAACCTTGCAATTACAAGATTATAGAATGTGAGTTGTAGTAGAGCCCTTTCTCTTTGTTTATCTTCCTTTTTTCCAAAAACTCTAGTGGTCTCTAAAATTAGAAAGTGGTGATTGAGAGAAACTCTCTCCGATTTCCCCTCTAAATTTAAAATCCTCATTCTCTAAGTCCTTGGAAGAAATGTGAGTTCCTATTGGTCACTCTTCTCAATCCCTTACACATTACTAAAAATGGGTTCCTTAAAAAGGTGGCATAAAAAGTGGGCAAGCTTTGTCTTCCAAATGGAAGGTAGTCTTCCCAAGACCATGCTTCCCAAAACCTGATTTTCGTCCATCTTGGAAAATTAACTTTTGGGAGGCTTCCCAAGGTCAAAATCAGGTGTCCTATGGTCAAAAACTCCTTCTATCCATAGGTATATGAAGTGGCCTAGTCAATTATGAGTTAAACTCAACCCTAGGTGACTATAAAACCCCATCAAAACAAGACTTAAGTTCACCTATGGGTTCCAAGTGATCCTTAGGGGAAACTCAACTAGGTATTAAGTGGGTAAGGTGGATTTCTCAAGCCCTCCAAGTGGACATGCCATGCCACATATTTTTACAACAAGTGTGTCAATTGACACCACATCACAATACACTTGGAAATTACATAATTTAATGAATACAATGCAAATTAAAATTCACACCATACACTAATAGAAAAGAAAATATGTTACAATAAGGTTTTGTCTTTTCAATGGATGCAACCTTGGATTTACAAGATTCACATAGGGGTTAGTCATGATTCTCTAGAATATTTCCATGGCCATGATCCATCACACTCAATTCAAATATTAGTAATCCCAAGGAGCACAATCATTGAAATACAAAATGTAGAATCAAGATTAACATATAAATCCCCTAACACATGAATTGCATACTTGAAACTTTTATAATCATTTACCATAAATTCAATCATTAACTTGTTAGGAATGGGAACATTGAGAGGGGGGGAGTAAATCAGTATTCTATATAATTTATTTCTTATACTTGAAACTTAACTGAAAAACTGAATTGCAAAACTGAATAATAAAGCATGTAAAATAATCAACACATAACACAAGATATGATTACGGGGAAACCCAAATTGGTAAAAACCCCGGTGGTTATCGACACCCGCTAATAACTACACTAGTGTATTATGATTCCTAATAGAAGCTCTTGCAACACTATTAGGAGTTGTTCTTTACAATGTATTTAGTATAGTGACTTGGTTAAGGGTCAGATCCTGTTAGGAGTCTTTTACAATAAACCCTGTTAGAGGTGGGGACACACTATTCTAGAGATCACTACTCAAATGGCGAAGGCTATAACTTTCTGAGTATCAGATACACACTATATCTACAAATGGTGAACTGGTGTTATGCCACTGCTTGTTTGATTAGTTCCTTTTGTGCGATGATGCTTTAACTTCTTGTAAAGCACTATAACATCTTTACTTCTCTTCGCATACTTTTTCTCTGCTTCTATCAACTCTATATCTCATTTCATACCCAAATACAAGGGTGCATGTCTTATTTATATGCGCAAACAAAACTATTCATTAGGTCGGCCTATAAGCTATTACATATGATACTTCCAATTGAATTGGCTCAAGCGTGTTTACATACAATGTTATTAACATGTCTATAACATAAATATAATAGGCACATAGCCTTTACAAAAACAATAGTATGCACACTAACCAAAATACCAACAATTGGCTCCATGCTCTATTATGTTCTGGCGCTCACTATCTATGTCACTTTAATTCATTGTATCTTCATCATACTAACTCATCTGATCATTCTCTCTTAGACTTAGCATGATTACATAATCAAAATCTTATCTTCAAGGGTGCATACCAAAACTTGGTCATACACACATGCACTGATGCTATGATCACTTGGTGCTTCATTAACTATCCAATCTTCCATACTTAGCTATTTTTTGATCTTAAGAGTAAGTGTGCTAACTCCAAAACTCCATATGACTTTATTTCCATAATGACAACACTAAATCATAACAATATAGTCAAATTTACAACATAACTTTCAAACAAACATATATAAACTAAATCATAAAACAAGATTTCATTTACTCACATGTCACACTAATCATTACTAGTTTTTATCAATCGTGATGTAGTTCTATCTAAATTATGTAAGCATTAATTTTATCAATTATAACATCATCCAAATGGCCTATAATAAAGAAACCAATCCATCAAGTAATAACCATCATAATGTCCTAAAAATTGACAATATTTCATCACCTAACATTTAACCTTCAATGAAATTTGCATCTCAACATAATTTAAATCCCAATTGTCCATTTTCCTAAATAACTTATATCAGCATATATACCCAAATTGCCACACTTCAGTATTTATCTAAATCAAACATCATAATTCAAGTCATAATGCATCATAAAACCAACATCATGAGTATGGGAAACATCATAAAATATAATGCATCATTATCTAATCTAATAAAATCCCCCTCAAAAGAGTAAAATCTCTTAATTCATCAAAACATTAAGCCAATTACTAGGTCTATCATAATAATCAATGGAAAATCTATGTCGGACTTGGGGTGAGGCATCAGACCCCTCTCAGTATCACATTTTCCCAATAAATTTCCAACAATTTATACTTCATATCCTATTAAAGAGACTTTTCACTCTATTAGATATTACCTTTTTAAAATATTTTACCTTCAAACCTGTTAGGGCTTTGTTGGAGATTTTCCAGCAAGCCAGTGTTGATTGTATGTTTTTCATTGATGACAACATATGGTAAGTAGCATGCATGGAAGACTTATGCAATAAGATTTGAGTATAAGTAGAATAGACATGTTATCGACATGATATCATGGATGTAGAGGTTAATTGTTAGTATAGACAGTTATGTAGTAGCTTGTGTCAACAGTGTTCTTGACAGAGTTATAGATAGTGTTCTATGAGTGATTGTTTGTACAATCATCATGGAGCCTTGCACATTTGGATATGTGATGAAGACATGTTAGTGATGTTACATTTTTGAATGTAGAGTCTGATGATCAGTAGAAGTGAGGTTATGAATTCGCTATTCATCAGTTATAGTTTGCTATTTTTATCCAGAAGATCCAACATAGATTTACTAGTACAGGAGTTGTGCCTATCATTTTGGTATGCACCCTTGGATTAGTGATTAGAGAAGAGTTAATAATGTTTGGTGAAGAGCGCATGATGTAATTTAGCTCACCAACAGGAGAAATTTTTAGTTAATTTGGTAGAGCTGACAGTGTGTAGCGTGTGTCCACTTATTGATTTGGATAGGTCCCAGTTTGTGATGTGTGCTTAGTAGAGCTGACATAATTATTATTGGAATGTGTTATGGTTTCTCTAATGTTATTTCAAGGTGGTTCTAATAGGATAACTTGATTATATCATTTGGAGTAAAGATATTTATAGGAAGTCATTTGTGAATGCTAAGTCATGGTTCAGAGTTGATTGTGAAGAGTAGAGCAGAGAGTGCGAAGTGTTAATCCATCAGTAGAAGGTCTATGTGACCAAGTAAAGAGTTTATGATATACACTGGAACTGATCTAGATAGTAGGTCAAAGTGCAATTCACCAAGATCTAGATATAGTGTGTATCTATTATTCAGAAGGTTGTAGCCTTCACCCCCTTTGAGCGGTGTGCTCTTAGGCAATGCGTCCTCACCCCTAATAGGGTCTGACCCTTGACTAGGTCATTGTACTAAATGCATTGTAAAGACAACTCCTAACAGGGTTAAGGATCTTCTAGCAAGGATCATAAAACACTAGTGCAGATTATTAGTGGGTGTCAATTCCCACTAGGATTTTTACCTATTTGGGTTTCCCCGTAACCAAAATATTGTTGTTGTGTTCAAGTGTTCTTTCATTGTGTTTATGCTTAATGTTTAAGTATACTTAATTGGATAAAGAATTGAAACTAGTAGATAATTGATTCACCCCCCCCCCCCCCCCCCCTCTTATTTATCTCCTTGGGACTATTCTTAATAATTGGCATCAGAGCCAAGTGCCTCGGAGAGAAAGTTTAATAGCTTGAGGTTGATTAGATGACATTCTTTAGAAAAGATAGTCCCTAAGTTTGATGGAGAGAATTATCTTGATTGGAAGAACAAGATGATGACACATTTGCAGTGCATATCTTTTGAAATTTTTTAAGTGGCTATCAAAGAAGTTCAGAGCCCCTTTCTAGAAGATCTTGCAAAGGATGATGCTACTAGAAAGTAGAAGGATTTTTTCCATCACAATGCAATAGAAAAATAAGCCCTTATCAGCGTCCTATCTGATAGTGACTTTTAAGAGATAAAGAAGGTAGACACTGTTAGGAATAGTCCCAAGAGATAACTGAGAGGGGGGGTGGGGAGGGGGGTGAATCAGTTATCTACAAGATTAAAATCTTTATCCAATTAAGTATACTTAAACATAAAGCATAAACACAATGAAAGAACACATGAGCACAACACCAATATTTTGGTTACATAGAAACCCAAAAAGGTAAAAACCCTGGTGGGAATTGACACCCACTAATATTCTGTACTAGTGTATTATGATCCTTGTTAGAAGATCCTTAACCCTATTAGGAGTTTCTTTACAATATATATAGTATAGTTTGGCACAAACAATTTACTTGGTCACATAGACCTTCTTCTGATGGCTCAACACTTTGCACACTCTGCTCTTCTCTTCTTAATCAACTATGAAGCACACTCAAGCAATCACAAATGAATGCCTATAAATATCTTTCCTCTAAATGATATAATCAATTCAGCCTATTAGAACCATCTTGAAATCATATTAGAGAAACCATAACAAACTTTGATAAATATTTTGTTTTCTCTACTATGCATGCAATACATCCTAGGACCTTTCCAATAAGATAATTATAGACGCACACTACACACTATCGGCTCTACCAAAACAACTGTATCTTTCTCCTTAAGCTGAATCATTTCATGCTCTCTTAAGTGAACATCAATAACTCTCCTCTAATCTTAACTCCAAGGGTACATACCCAAAAGATAGTTGCAACTCTAGAACCAATAAAATCTCTGCTGGCTCTTCTGAAGAAACAAAGGAAACTGCTACTGGTGAATAACGACTGCATAAATTCACTTCTACTAATCATCAGACTCTGCATCCATGACTAAAACATCAATAACATGTCTTTAACATATATCCAATCGTGCAAGGCTCCATGATAACTGTATAGACAACCATACATAGAACATTGCCTATTACTCTGTCAGGAACACTACTGACACAAGTTGCTATATAACTATCTATACCAATAGTTAACCTCTATGCCCATGATATCATGTCCATGCTACATATACTAAAAGCTTACTGCATAAGACTTCCATGCATGCTAATTTCCATATGTTATCATCAATTACAAACATACAGTTAGTACTGGCATGCTAGAAAATCTCCAACAATCTCCCCCTTTGCCATTGATGGAAACACATGGAATGAAAAAACACCACCAACCCAAATGAACATTTCTTTTATAACATTCTCAAAGGGTTGAAGGCTACAACCTTGTAAATAATAGATACACACTATATCTAGATCTTGGTGAACTGTTCTTTGACTTGTTGTCTAGATCAGTTCCAATGTATAGCATAAACTCTTTAATTGGTCACATAAACATTCTGCTAATGGCTCAACACTTCACACTCTCTGCTCTACTCTTCACAATCAAGTTTGAACCATGACTTAGCATTCACAAATGACTTCCTATAAATATCTTTCCTCCAAATGATATAATCAAGTCAGCCTGTTAGAACCACCTTGAAATCATATTAGAGAAACAACACATTCCAATAATAATTCTGTCAGCTCTACTAAGCATGCATAGCAAACTGGGACCTGTCCAAATCAATAAGTGTAGAGACACACTACACACTGTTGGCTCTACCAAATTAACTAAAACTTTCTCCTCAAGCAAAATTACATCATGTTCTCTTAACCAAAAATTATTAACTCTTCTCTAATCACTAATTCAATGGTTCATACTGAAATGATAGGCACAACTCCTGTACTAATAAAATCTATGTCAGATCTTCTAGATAAAAAAAGAAAACTATAACTGATGAATAGCGACTTCATAACCTCACTTCTACTAATCATCAGACTCTATGTTCATGAATGTAATATCACTAAGATGTCTTCATCACATATCCAAACATGCAAGGCTCCTTGATGACTGTATAGACAATCACTCACAAAAAACTATCTGTAACTCTGTCAAGAACACTGCTGACACAAGCTACTACATAATTGTCTATACTAACAATTAACCTCTAGATCCATGATATCATGATGATAACATGTCTATCCTACTTATACTCAAATCTTTCTACATAAGTCTTCCATCCATGCTACTTACCATATGTTGTCATCAATGACAAACATATAGTTAGTACTGGCCTGCTAGAAAATCTCCAACAATCTCACCCTTTGGCATTGATGGCAACACGTGGAATGAAAAAAATCCACCAACCCAAATGAACTTTTCTTTTATAACATTCTTCATTTCCTCTTCAAAACTCCCTTAGAGATGAGTCCTCCATCTGCTACAATATTTTTCATCATTCTCCATTTCCTCAACTAAACTGTTGTCATAACTGAATACTACTCCCCCTTAGTGAATTACTCCTTTGCTTATGTTTTTCATGACTCTATATATTACTCCCCCTTTGACATCAATGGGAAAGCATGCCAATTAGTTTAAGCACCAGTACTACTTCATAAGTAGAGTAGTCAACCATCCATCAGTCCCTAAGGACTAATGCATTTCCTTCTTTCTCCTAAGCAGAATCTGGGAAGGGAATTACTCCCAACTTATCCCTAAGATAATCAAAAGTATCCCTAGGCAAGGGCTTTGTGAATATGTCTCCCAACTGATCTTTAGTACTCACATAGTCCAGCTTGACTTCTTTCTCTGCCACTTTCTCTCTTAGGAAGTGATACTTGATCTCAAGGTGCTTTGTCTTTGCATGCATCACAGGGTTCTTTGACATATTGATAGTGCTAGTGTTATTACAGTGAATAAAAATAGGATAATCAATTTGAATTATAAAATCCTTTATCATTTTCTTGATCCAAATAATTGTAGAACAATTCAAGGCTTCTGTAACATACTCCACTTCTTCTTTTGACTGAGAAATACAATATTTTTTTTATTGCTTGTCCAAGTGACAAGTCTATCACCAAGAAACACTACTCCACCTGATGTACTCTTTCTGTTATCAACACATCCTACCCAATCTGCATCTATGTACACATGAAGCTCAACATTTTCTAAATTAGGATACCATAGACCATAGTCTATAGTGCCTTGTAAATATTTGAATATCCTTTGTATTTCTACGCACATTCTTTGCTTGTTTATATCCTTTGCGTGCACCATCATGATTGAAGGAAAGTTGCATGCACCTATTTGAGAGATGTCATCAATATAGTAGTCTATAGAACCCATAGAACCCATAGAATCAAGAGAGATGAAGCAATGGGCAAGTTTGATGTAGGAAGTGATGAAGGTGTTTTCCTTGGTTACTCTACTAAAAGAAAAGCTTATAGATGCTTTAATTTAAGATTCAAAAAGATCATTGAAAGTGCTCATGTTAAGATTGATAAAAAATTTATGGCTCAAGAAAGATATCATGATTACTCACCTATGATTGAAGATGAAACTAGACCTTCCACTAGTGAGACAGTTGTTGAAGAGATGTTTGACAGTATTGATGTATTGTTCAATGACCCTGAAACAAGTGAAGAAGAAATTCAGAAGGAAGATGGGTCGGTATCAGCTAAAGTTCCAAAGTATACATCTAGATATCACTCTAAGGATGACATCATTGGAGATCAGAGTAGAAAAGTCACAACAAGATCAAAAGAAAAGAGTTTTGCAAGAAATGAGGTAGTACGTTTACTATCTCAGATGGAACCTTTAAGTTTTGAAGATGCATGCAATGATTCAAATGAGCATGATGATATGAAAGAAGAACTAGATCATATTATTAAGAATGATACTTGGGAACTGGTCCCAAGAGCTAGTGATAAGAATGTGATTGTAATAAAGTGGATATTCAGAAATAATAAGAATGAAGATGGTACAATAGTAAGGAATAAAGAAAGGTTAGTATGTAAGGGATATGCACAAAGATAAGGCATTGATTATTCATACACTTTTGCACCATTGAACAGAATAGAAACCATTAAGTTGTTTTTAGCTTTTGCAGCATTCAAAAAATTCAAATTTTATTAGATGGATGCTAAGTCAGCATTCTAGAATGGAGAGCTAAAGGAAGAAGTTTACACTGACCAGCTAGAAGGATTCACCTTATCAAACAAACCTGATATGGTATGCAGATTGAAGAAAGCCCTCTATGGAATTAAGCAAGCCCCTAGAGCATGGTATGAGAGACTTGATGGATATCTGACAAAAATTGGATTCATGAAAGGAGCAACAGATTGAAATCTATTCATAAGAGAAGCATCTGAAGGTTTACTACTTGTAGCTATATTTTTTGATGGCATTATCTTTGGTGGTAATGACAAACTTAGTGCAGAATTTGCTAAGGAGATGCAAAGTGACTTTGAGATGAGCATGATTAGACCTATCAAATACTTTTTGGGATTGAATGTGCAGCAAACAGACAAAGGTATATTCATAAATCAAACTAAATATATGAAAGAGATCTTGAAGAAATTCAAGATGGATGATTGCAAGCTAGTGGGTACACCTATGATAACATGATGCAAGCTTACAAAAGAAGATTATTCTCCAGTAGTAGATACAAAATTATACAAGTCTATGATTGGTAAACTCATATATCTTACCCAAACAAGACCTGATATTTCTAATGCAGTTGGCATAGTTGGAATATTTGTAGCAGAGCCTAAACAAAGTCACCTCATGGTAGTAAAGAGAATATTCGGATATTTGTAGGGCACTAGAGATTATGGTCTATGGTATCCTAACTCAGAGAATGTTGAGCTTCATGTATATATAGATGCATATTAGGAAGGATGCGTTGATGATAGAAAGAGTACATCAGGAGGGGCAGTGTTTCTTGGTGACAGACTTATCACTTTGACAAGCAAGAAGCAGAATTACATTTCTCAGTCAACAACAAAAGCAGAGTATGTTGGAGTAGCCCTGAATTGTTCTAAAATTGTTTGGATCAAGAAAATGATAAAGGATTTTGGAATTTAGATTTATTATCCTATTGTTATTCATTGTGATAACACTAGCACTATCAACATGTCAAAGAACCCTATGATGCATGCAAAGACAAAATACGTTGAGATCAATTATCACTTCCTAAGAGAGAAAGTGGAAGAGAAAGAAGTCAAGTTGGATTATGTGAGTACTAAAGATTAGTTAGCAAATATATTCACAAAGCCCTTGCCAAAGGATACTTTTGAGTATCTCAGGGAGAAGTTGGGAGTAATTCCCTTCCCTGATTCTACTTAGAAGAAAGAAGAAAGAGCATAAGTCCTTAGGGACTAATGGATGGTTGACTACTCTACTTCAGGATTGGTACTAGTGCTTAAAATTATTGGCACCCTTTTCCATTGATTTCAAAGGGGGAGTAATATATAGTCATGAAAAATAGAAGTAGAAAAGGAGTAATATACTAAGGGGGAGTAATATTTAGTCATGGAAGCAATGGAGAAAATGGAGAATATTTATTGTAGTAGATGGAGGATTCATTCTTGGGGGAGTTTTGATGAGGAAATGGAGAATTTTATAAAAGAATTGATCATTTGGATTGGTGGTGTTTTTCATTCCATATTTTTCCATCAATGCCAAAGGGGGAGATTGTTGGAGATTTGCTAGCAAGCTAGTGTTGACTATATGCTTGTCATTGATGACAACATATGGTAAGTAGCATGCGTCAAAAAATTATGTAGTAATGTTTGAGTATAAGTAGCATAGACATGTTATCAACATGATATCATGGACATAGAGGTTAATTGTTAGTACAAATAGTTATATAGCAGCTTGTGTCAACAGTGTTCTTGAAAGAGTTACAAAAAATGTTTTGTGAGTGATTGTCCGTAAAGTCATCATGGAGCCTTGTGAGTTTGGATATGTGATAAAGACATGTTATTGATGTTACATTCATGAATGTAGAATCTGATGATTAGTAGAAGTGATGTTATGAAGTCTCTATTCACCAGTTATAGTTTCCTATGTTTATCCAGAAGAGCTGACATAGATTTTATTAGTACAAGGGTTACACCTATCATTTTGGTATGTTCCCTTGGATTAGTTATTAGAGAAGAGTTAATAATGTTTGGTTAAGAGTGCACGATGTAATTTTCTTGAGGAGAAAGTTTCAGTTAATTTGGTAGAGCCGATAGTGTGTAGTATGTGTCTACACTTATTGATTTGGACAGGTCCTAGTTTGTGATGTGTGCTTAGTAGAGCTGACATAATATTTATTGGAATGTGTTATGGTTTCTCTAATATGATTTCAAGGTGGTTCTAATAGGCCAAATTGATTATATCATTTGGAGGAAAGATATTTATTGGCAGTCATTTGTGATTAATAAGTCATGGTTCAGAGTTGATTGTGAAGAGCAGAGCAGAGAGTGCAAAGTGTTGAGCCATCAACAGAAGGTCTATGTGACCAAGTAAAGATTTTATGCTATACATTGGAACTGATCCTAAGAGTAGGTCAAAGTACAGTTCACCAAGTAAAGAGTTTATGCTATACATTGGAACTGATCCAGACAGTAGGTCAAAGTATAGTTCACCAAGATCTAGATATAGTGTGTATCTATGATTCAAAAGGTTGTAGCCTTCACCACTTTGAGAAGTGTGCTCTCAAATAGTTCATCCTCACCCCTACTAGGGTTAATTGTAAAAAACTCTAAACAGGGTCCGACCCTTGACCAGGTCAATGTATTAAATGCATTGTAAAGATAACTCCTAATAGGGTTAAGGATATTCTAACAAGGATCATAAAACACTAGTGTAGATTATTAGTGGGTGTCAATTCCCACTGGGGTTTTTACCTATTTGGGTTTCCCCGTAACCAAAATATTGTTGTTGTGTTCAAGTGTCCTTTCATTGTGTTTATGCTTAATGTTTAAGTATAGTTAATTGGATAAATAATTGAAACTAGTAGATAACTGATTTACCCCCACCCCTCTCAGTTATCTCCTTGGGACTATTCCTAACAGGCTTTCCTTGAGATATACCCATGAATAAATGATCTAATTATGACACTTCATGTATAATAGACCTCCTTCCATTGCGATTATAGCTCCACATAAAAATCCAAATATCCCTCCTTCATCTTTTCAAGATCATAACCTCATATCATATCTTCACATATAACACTAAAACACAATTTTAACCTTCTTATATAAAATACTTTCTCCAAGTCGGCCTTGTTCCAAAAAATTGATTTACCAGCTAACATAATTCTAATCTAATCATGCCAAAATGCATTGATCAAATCAATAAAGTCAACACAATATTAATCAAGTCATAATTATAACATTTACTAACTCTAAATTGACTATTTGACTTATCTAGCCAAACTCACTCTGTCTATCTCCTCTTCATATTTTCAATGTTTCTTCAATCCCCAATAACTCATTGTATTCTTCAATCTAACTGATGTAGTCATAGATGTAGTTAAATATGCCTTTGTAGGTGATATATGTCCAACCGTACATCTTAACTTTATCTCCAACTCTATATCTGGTCACTTGTACCTTGCATACTATCTTCTTTCTAGCTGACTAAAGACTTAGTTGATTCTTCAATTTAATCCTTCAACACTATCAGTAAAACTAATCTCATACCTTAATGGGTCATGTTTCTAGCAATGAATATACCATAATATAATCATATGATTAAAACTCAGATCACGTTCATCAAATTCCAACAATCTCCTTCTTCGGCATTAATACAAATAATTAGAAAAATATTTCTAAGTGCCAACAAACTCCCCAAACAGACATATGCATCATACATTCATATATCTCACATACTACTCTTCCTTCCATCCTAATGATCTGAGCCAAAAAAATTATACCATTATACTATCCTATACTACTCTCGCCTTTTGACAATAAAGATAAAGGTGTTACAATGATATGCAAAAAGAAAAAAATTTATTAATCAAGAGTAGTATATACCTATTACATTCTACTAAATATATCATTGAAAGTAGTCTTTAACACTTTCCAGTCACTAACCCATGAATTTTGAGTATTCTCCATGATGAGTATCCATCCATTTAAAAAAATGCAAGATCCTCTAATCCATCAATAGCACACACATTCCTGGTTGTTAATTTTTTTTCTTCTTCCTTCACACTATGATGTAAGATATCCATTTTGGGAATAATTAATCTTTTAAACTCCCTCAAAATTACAATCCCTTTATCCTATTATACCCTATAAGTCTTCAACTTTTGATTTACCTTTCCAAATTTAACACCAAAATATGTTGCAGACCTATGAATAGGATAGAAATTCAATGAAAACAATCTCAAATCATGTTGAGCTTTAGGGTAAAAGCACAATAAGCTATCCCCCTTTTACAAAGGAAAAGGCTAACAAAATCAAAGTTGGTCAACTTCAATAGTATAAAAATGATATTTATGTTTGGAATTTGAAGATGATGTAAACTAATTAAATGTGATAAAATGGATTAAATTTATGATTAATATTTTTATTAATTTTTTTGAGTAATAATTGATATGTTTTTTTAATTTTTAAAGATGATTTTTCAGTTGTTGAAAAATGCTGAAAATTAGGTGTCTAGCTCCCACCAAATTATATGTAAATAAATATTTTTTCTCCTAATTTCAAAATATTTCATAGATGACATATATAGCTAGTGCATGAAGAAATTTTTGACCTACATTTTCTCTTTTATAACAATTCAAATTCTAACTCACAAAAATTGATAGTTTTCATCTCGCAACATAGTTTTCATAACAAATCAATTCCAATAAAAAAAAGAAATATATATTATTGAAGAGGACTCTCTCCTCTAGTGCACCATATATTTTTCAAATTTATTTAATATGATTTACTATTTTTTTCTTTCTCCGACTCAACATCTCCTTGATTGTTAAAATACCTAGTTGCAATATTTTTTAATTACAATAAACTATGTTTAATTAAAACACTATAAAATCTATATGAGGATATTCTTGACTCTCATCTCTACAAAAGGGTGTTTTTTTATTTTTTAAAATAATATAATTAAAAGGATTAGGATTTATTGAAATGCCACTTTTTTGAAATAATTTTATTTTTATGGTAATTGGACCCAAAGTGGTATAAAGCATGCATTTAATAGATATTTTCAATTGGAAAAGTGAAAGCACTTATCTAACTTAGCTAGAGTGAATCTAGCTAGACCATATGTTTGACCAGAATTAAATTTTAGTTAGAAATACTAAATTTCAGCTGTACTGATAAGTTAGCCTATAAGGTTACACCTGATTGTGCTTTTACCCTTCACTCTTTTTCCTTTCAATATCCTTCAAGAAGTGATAAAATTAAAGAATAGTCCTTATAATCTTACCACCTTCTTGCAATGTATCTTTCACCTGGTTTATAACCAATGTGAGAATGTTCTTGTTTTTGGCAATGAAATGTGCTAGATTTTCTTATCTCTTCTTTATATATTCCTTTTCTTCTCTTGTAATAGGAACATCCTCCAAAGTTTTCATCTTTTCACTAATGGTAGGGACCAAATGTGCCAAGTTCTCCATTGGAGTGGCCTTGTCATTATATGTAACCTTAGGCATTAAATCATAAAATATATCTCTTTCCTTTAGAGCTACTTGTGATTATTTCTTTAGATTATCCTTCTTGGATTTAGTCATTATTTTTGTTTCAAATTCATAAATTGGAATTATTATTGTCTGATGTGGTCACACTCATGTTTTCTCATTGATGTCAACATACCTTTCAGTTTGTTTCGTTAAAGAGACTGGTTATGAAAGGAACATGAAGGTCTAATAGAGTGGTGTGGACATTGTAAGACATACTAGGACATGACATATTATATTTTTGATTTAGGATATGTTTATACCTTATGTCTAAAGTCACAGATCATTATCTTCTCTTTTACATAAGTTATGACTATTTTTGTGAAGACTAGCCACTGTGCAAAAATAAAGGACTATGATAGAGATGGTCTCTAATTTTTTAGGATAACTTGGATGTGAGCATGAATTATAGTATGTAATCTTAAGGATTGACAAGATACACTTGGAAGAACATTCTATGCGACTCTTGGCTCAATGGAATCATGGTGATGTTATTTGAAGTGTGTAGTCTTGTGAGGACCTATTTGGGGCTAGCTAGATGAGATAACATGTTCAAAAGGTTTCCAACATGGATGTTAGATCTTGGAACCTATTTGATGATACACATTTGTTGTATACTTTTTTAAGATACCATGTGTATCTTAATAAGGGTCTCGATATATATTTTTGTATTGGGGAGGACCTAACAGACTAACCTACTTGCTTGTTGTAATTTGTATACAGGAAAATCATTCCTTATATTTATGGTATGAGATGTGTATGATGTGGAAAAGAACTTGTTTTTGGAAGGTCTGCTAGATGTAGAGAAGAAATAATTCATTAACCACCTCATTGGAATTTTTTGGGTAAATCTGGTTGTTGTAAGTTAGTTCATTATTGTTATTGGATATTATTATACACTTATTTGGATAGTGGATCTAGAAGGTGGGTTTATAACCTTTAGAAGGATAATTTCCCCTTCACTTTGGGTAGTGTCCTCAAGGAGTGAGTGTATATTTTTGACCAACTCCTAATAGGGTTGAAAATACTCCTAACAAGATATATCCTTTAATAGGGACTTCTACTAACTGTAATAATCAACTCCTAATAGGTGTAGGTCTCGTAATAGGGACATAATATTTTAATGCAACATTAGTGGGTTCCAACCCCATCCAGATTTTTCCCTTAATAAGGTTTTCCTAAAGAACAAATCTTTTTATCATGGTTTTTTTTATAATGATCTTATGGTTACATTAGCGTTTCATTCTATTTAAAGTAATCAGTTTACAAAATAATTTAAATATAATATTTTTCATACAACTAATTCACCCCATGCCCCTCTTAGATGTGTTGGTGCATTGTTATTGCTAACAATTGGTATCCGAGTTTCTTGACCTTAGATAGAAATATTAACTGATGGATGATATCCTAAGATGGTTTACCATAGGAAGGAGAGACCTAAGTTTGATGATGAAAACTTTGACATTTGGAAGATCAAGATGAGGACTCATTTGATCTACATGGGAATCGATTACTAGATGATTATCTAGAAGGATGAAGAGCTCAATACTGAATTAGAGATAGGTGATTCTACTGAGGATGCAAATAAATTATTTCATTTCAATATGGTTACAAGGGAAGTATTGATCAGTGCACTTTCCAAAGCATAATTCATAGAGGTTAAAGAACTTGATCTAGGACACAAGATCTAGACAGCGTTAGAAGCCTATATGAAGCAGACCAATACACTAAAACAAAGAAGTTACAAAATTGAAACCAAAAGATGGAGAACTCAAGAATGCAAGATTATGATAATTTCAGATCATATGTATAGAGGATAACTAAGGTTGTTATAGGAATTAGAAATTATATTGGTGCATACATTGAGCAAGAAATGATCACAAAGATTTTGAGATCTTTGACACCAGTTTATTAAAAAACATTCAGGTGATGGGTATGTGCAAGATCATGGTATGCCAAAAAGTGGTGATGTGAAAAGGAAGTCTTGATTGATACACTCTTTGAAAAATAACTATAACTTTCAAACAATATAATTTTTGAAATTTGAAATATACATCACATTCTAATCTTCACCTAATATAATAATAATAAATAATTCTTTCAATTTGATGAAGTTTATACTAAGTTAAGGTGGTCATACACGAGAGTTTTTATATTCAGGAAAATTTGTAGCAAAAAAATCATAATTAATTATTTACTTGGAAAAAAATTTAAAAAAATATACATCACATCCGGACATGAGTCTACTACTTTTATCTAGAATCTTATAAAAAAATATTATCATTTGATTTTGTTTAATGTGGTCGGACATACACCTACTTGTTATCTTTCAAGTCTTGATTGATAAACTTATTGAAAAATAGCCATAACTTTCAAACTATATAACATTTTTGAAATCTAAAGTATGTGTCACATTCTATGATTTTCCTACTACAAGAAAAACAAAAACAAAAATTAAATTTCATAAAGTTTAGACTAAGTTAACGTGGTTAGACACGAGAGTTTTTATATTCTGGAAAAGTTGTAGAAGAAAAATCATAATTAATTATTTTCTTGGAAACATATTACAAAAAAATATGTGTCACATCCGAACATGAGTCTACTACTTATATCTAGAATCTTGTAAAAAATTTATCATTTGATTATCTTTAAGGTGGTCAAACATACACCTACTTCTTATTTTTTTCCTGAAATTTTTGTGCTACTACATTGAAATTTGAAATTTTCAACATATACAATATTTTTTTTTCAAAAAAGGCCTAATATCCTAGAAACTAGATTCAATTTTCTACAAATGATCTTCTTAAATATTTTTTATATAATATTTATAACTTGTTTAAATGTTTATGTCAACTTGCCTAAACCTGATTTTCTAAATTTTCATCGCCACTTAAGAGCCTAGTTTGGCATACCATGTTCTTGCACATACCTTGATTAAGGAGTTCATTCCATCCACTATGAATTTCAACAGATAGATGTTGATTGCTAAATTAACCACCTTTGAGACCACGGACACCCAAGAGACAATACCTAAAGTGGAACTATATATAAGGCTACTTTTCATAATGACAAAAGGACTTTATCTAGTTTTGTGACCACTAGTAGAAGTGGCAGACATGTAGACCTTGGAGAATACGGTGATGATTGGGTCAGAATAGAGGAAGAAGAGAGAAATCTAGATGAGATTGTGGCTCTAATTTCAAAGAGGGAAAAGGCAGGTAAGGGTAAGTTTAAGGGAAAGTTACCCTAAAGTATTTTTCATGTAACAAGATTGGCCATTTTGCATCTAGATGTCCTAGAAGAGTTTTGAAGCATAAGCTTAAGTTTGTTAGGCCTGATTATTCCAAGGATAAGGAATATTTTTATGGTAGTGATGATATTTATGATGACTCTGCAAATGATGAAGATGAGATTGGATGTGTTGAAATTAAGGATGAAGAACTTATTCTTGAGGGGAAGGTTTAGTTTTACATATGGAAAAGAAATCAAAAGAGATTATATATAGTGGTTTCTCTCATCATTTGACTAGTGATAAGGATAATTTTGTTCAGTTAAACAAATATGATGGTGGAGTGGTTATATTTTGTGATAACACTCCTAGATTGATCATTTGTAGAGGATCAATCTCTCTTGATGGAAAAACTAACACTTGTGATATTTTGTTTATTAATGGACTTATAAATAACTTTTTGAGTGTTGCACAACTTGTAGACAAGGGTTACCAGTTGCAGTTCAAGGATGGAAAAATGCACCATAAAAAATGAGATAGTAGACTTGATCGCATCAAGAACACAATCAATAGGTAATGTGTTTCAATTGATTGCTGCATAAGATAGTTGTTTTGTGGCTAAAGTAGATGAAATTTTTTTGGGGCATAGAATATTTTGTCATCAATTTTGACAAATTTTGAAGGCTAGTAACACAAATGCAATTAGAGATCTGCTAAAGATTATCAATCCTACTAACACTATGTTTCGAGAATGTGCAATGGGGAAACAAATAAAGAGCATCATTCAAGGAAAATCATTCTTAGAAAAAAGAAAGCTACATCTAGTGCATAAATATCTATGTTGTCCTATTAATACAAGGTCCTACTATGGTGAAAGGTATTTTATCCCTTTTCGTGATGATTATTCAAAAATGATGTGGATTTCTTTCTTCAAAGGAAAGTCTGAAGATTTTGATAAGTTCATGATTTAAAAGGAAAAATTTGAGAATGAGTTAGCTCTGAAGATAAAATTATTGATGTTAGCTAGAGGTGGATAATTTACATTTTATGCATTTAATTCATATTGCAAAGAAAATGGCATATATAGAAAGACATTTGCACCTAGAACTCCAAAACAAAATGGGATTGCAAAGAGAAAGAACATAACTATATTGGATGTTGCAAGGACTATGTTGATTGAAGGAAATGTAGTACACATGCATTGGAGAGAAGAAACTAACTTGTAAGGTAGTTATGATCAGTTGAAGGAAAATAGTACAATTCTAGCTTAGTCAGTAGCAAGTGATAGGTGATTTGATTGCTTTGTCAAATACTTTATGCATTATGAGATTTGATCGAACGTAAATGATGATCATAGTATCTAGAAGCTATGTTCTCTATCACAATTCATTTGGATGAATAGAGAAATGGATAGGAAAATGGTGAGAAAAGTAAACTTTTTTGTCAGGTTGAAGTGTTTTTGTTCTTGAGTGATAGGTGATGAATCATTGATTGGTGATCAGTGCAAAGGTTACAATGAATTTACTTGTGATAGTCACGATTTGGTGATGTGTCTTCATGATTGGAGGTGATGATCTGGATTCACATTTTTTTATTCTATTGTATTGAGAAGACTCTAATAGAATCATTTGTTGGTCAAAACATGTTTGACCCCATGACATAAAATTCTATGTAAATCTGTGTTTCCCAACGCAATATTGAAATTTTATTTTGTACATTGGATTTTGTTTTGTTGTATATTTTATTTGAGTGGGATGTTTGAAAAATAAATCTATTTCAAATTTAGGGCTTGATTAAGGTGGTCAACTTAATAGTTCACTATATATGGGATGAAATTGAAATTTTTACATGTTGATCATGTGTTTGTGAAGTGCAGTTGAAAAGAGAAGGTTGTAATCAAGCCAGAGGAGAGTTAAGTATGTTGAGAAAGGATTATGTTCTTCAATGGATTTGGTCATGAAAAGGTTTTGCTATTCTATAAATCATTCTTTCTGTTCTTTCCTAATAGTTACAGAAGTCAAAATCCCTTAATTGGGTGGATCCTAGAAGGTTCGTATTGCCAATCCTCTATCAAGCTAGTATAATATCTTGTGTTTGAAGTCCTCTAGCAAGGATATGCCAAATAGGTTAAAGGTACTAAGAGGCCTAAATTAAATCCATTAACCAGGTAGCACCTAACAATGTTGTTGTAAACTCCAAATAGGGTTAAGCACCTCACAGGGCATACTTCAGGAGAGTGCATCATTTAGTGGGTAGTAATCACTGCTGTGGTTTTTCCCCAATTTGGGCTTTGATGAGATAAATTTATGTCAAGTGTCTAATTATTATGTGAATGTTCTTATGGTTATGATTCTTCTATGATTCTATTAATATTAATCAATATTTTGAAATTTAGTAGAATTAGTAGATTACTGATTCACCCCCCCTCTCAATAATTTGTTTTGGGATCTAACATCATCAACCTAAGCTCCTGGAGACTATAATCCCCTAATGGAAGTGCACATATGTTTTTTTCTTTAGTAATATGTATTTAAATAGGTTGATTCCTACATCATAATTTAGCCTCAAACCTTGAGGATTAAAGAAAATTTATTCGAGATTCCTTTCGAGTATTTAAAAGGAAAATATTTTATCTTAACTTTATATTAGAAATTTTAATATTACATTAGTGTTATAATTTATCTTGTATTTAATAATATTTTTTTATTAATATATCACCTTCCTAAAGCCCCATCCTTGATGGATTGCATACAAAGTGATACCTCACCCCTTTACTTCCTATGTAAATCAGTTATGAATGGGATCAAGGCCTATGGAGTTATGTTTTCTAACTAGGTTTGATGGAAACTATATGGTGGATATGAAAATCTTTATATGGTCAATATTGTAGACTATTTCTTTATTTTTTTCTACCCACATTAGGAAGCTCTAAATAAAGAAAAGATTTCCAAGGTGGTCGCTCGCTTGTTTACCTAAATGTATCTAGGTCCTATCTTATGATTGTATCACATTTTAAACTGTGTATGGATATAAAGGATCATAACATTTCATTAAAATAATTTTGAATAATTACAGACATCCAGGCATTGTTGAGGTTTTACCAATGCAATAGCTCAATCATGGTGGTATTACCTATAAGTGTGAGCTAGAGGCATCGTTTATACTGAATGCTACTAGGTTTTCTAATTTTTCACCTCTTGAATTAAGTTTACTAATCAACTAAAAGTGACATAATTTCTTAGGAAAGAAGATAAATATATACAAGAAAGTCATGGTATGAATATTATTGCACATTCTCATTCAAAATTAATCATTGTAATCATTATACACAATGATAAATTCTATAAATAAATTTAATTCATTATTTTTTATTTTAGATTATATATTAAAATGAAGAAAAGTAATTTTGAGTGACAAACTAAAGAATTCTAATATTGTATACAAAAATATTTTATTTGTTCTAGTCATTTTTTAGAATGAATTTATTTCTAAACCAAAAGAGAATATAAAATAATAATAGTTCATTTAATATAATATAAGGAGAAAAATAGAACAAATTATTTTTTAAAGAATTCATTGATAAAATAATGTGTTCGATTTGCATAACTATTTGGTGCGGGAGCACCTAGAGCATAGGGGTCATCAGAAGACCCTAAAGATGATCCAAGGAATATAGAGTTCAACAAGACATATAAAGGTCCTAAATGATGTAATTATGGTCATTAGAGCCATTTAGTTAGAATTGAAATTCCAATGGCATTAATGTAAGAAAATTGTCAATATGAGGCAATAGGATGTTTGTTAGAGCTCACAAAGCCTAATGAGTCATTGGTAATAGTCGATGGGGGAAATATATTTAAATATCATTAAAATTTCACATATTTAAATGAAATGGGGGTAATTTGGCATCTAGTTGTCAATTTGACATCATTATGCATCTTTGTAAATGGCTAAAGTATGGGACCGTTGGTTGTAAATGTTTCCATTAGGTTAGGAGGGTAGTTAAGGTGGAATCTTGTTTATTGGAAAAAGTGAGAGATTATTTTACAATTAGTGAAACCTGATGAAGGGTTATGTATGTGTAAGAAACAAAAGTCTCATGTAATAAAATGAAATTTCTATGCACTATGCCTAGAAAATAGTGCTAGTTTCAATGTTTTCTTATGATTAGTTTGTGTTTGTTTTAGTTGTTGTGAGTATTTATATTGGTTTTTTGAATCTCCTTCATGATTGAATGATAGCAATATGTTTTTATGGATTTTGAAGACCATGACATTACATTTTCTTGCTGATTATTCCTGTGTATTGCCTTGTGACAAATTTGTAGCATTTTCTGGGCATTATAAAGTTCTAAGTATCTTCCCACTTTATTTGTGTATTTTAGCCTGTGAGACGAGTCTAGGAAATGTACCATAATACTTTATGGTTAGTTTTATTGCACGGATGGTCAAAAATGTAGAAGAAGATACGAGTTTGTTGATGGAGAATGAGTCACTATCATAGAAATTACAGTCTCGATGCAAGGGACATATCTATTCAATGAAATTATAGTCTTGATCCTAATTATGCTCACCCCCACTGGATAGATTGAGAATTTGTTATGGGATTAAAAATTTATACCTCTCTATGTACGAGTCTATCCAAAGACAACAAGAAGGTATAATTTGAGTATTTATTTCCAAGATTGTGTTTAATGGATGAATGGGAGCTTGATATGTTGGGATAAGGTCTAGAAATCTAAAGAGAGTCTTAATAGATTTGTAGGGATGTTAAGATGCCTCATTTTATTTATGGGTAAGGGGACATAATGTTTGGAGGATGTTTTATGTGACTGTCTTATAAAGGGAAGATTGTCTGTCTTAAGGAACACTAAATAATTAGTGTCTCTTGTAAATCAAGTTCAGTCAAGGGTTCTTTTTGATGAACTACAACTAATTGAATATCTAAGATGAACTAAAGAACTGTGAATAGAGATCACCAAGTATTGAAATGATATGTAAGATGATTAAATTAGTCAATATGTTGTCATTGATGTCAACTAGTCTTGATAATGCTTATCATGTTAAGTTACAAATATCTGAACATCTGTTGAAGAAGAAAAGATGAAGAACATAGATATCTACATGAGGAAAAGATGAATATAATAGAGAAGGAAAAGGTAAACATAGGGTAACTTATTTGATGAGGCTATGATTGTATATTGTTGACTTGATCATGTTGCATTAGGGTAAAAGCACAATCAAGTGTCACCTTTTGGGCTAACTCAAATCACTCGGCCCAGTTAGACTCGGTCGAGTCTAACATAGCTGAGTACATGTAGGCACCATACGATGCCAAATGGCATCTACGTGGCCCAGTAGACTGGGCCAAGTGGTACTCGGCTGAGTCTAAATAATATTTTTAATATACGAAAACATCACAAACCACTCATTTGCACACTATTTGTCTATTCAAGTGGGGCTGACCCCTAGGGGGACTCGACCTAGTTGGACTCAGCTGAGTCTACCTAGGTGGCATGCCATGTTGGCAACCAAACCTCCAAAAACCAAAAAAACAAGAATTTGACACTTCTGTTGTTGCTTTCTTTGATCAAAATACAAAATTTTAAAAAAATAGAAAAACCCTTTTCTAGATCTCGAAAGTACAATTCCGGACATATAAATTTTATATTGTTTCAACTATAAAATGTTAAACAAATTTGCTAAAAACTACATGTAGGTATATTAAACTTTGAGAAGACGTTGATTCAAAAAATATACAAAAATACTAAATCAATTCAGAAAACTTTTAAAATCATATAAGACACTAGAGGAGAGAGTCATGTTCAAGAATATGTAATTTATTTGGTTTTTGGTATAGTTTTGATAGGGAAAACGTGACGGGAGACAAAAACTATTGATTTCAGGTAAGTTCAACTTTGAATACTTATAACGGGTAAACTATAAATTGAAAAAATGTCTTTCTTTTTCCTTGCACTAGATATACATGTCATCTAAAACATATTTTGAAATTGGAGGGAAAAATAATGTTTTACTTATAATGATTTGATGGGAAGTAAACTCCCTTATTTGTAGTATTTTAAGGATATGAAAAATAGACCTAAAAAATTAAAAAAACATATTAATTTTTTCTCAAATTAATTTTTAAAAATGATAGGCATAAAATTAATCCTATTTTACACATTTCACTAGTTTACATCATCTTCAAATTCTCAATAGAAATTTGACTTTTATGCCCTTGAAGTTTTCTCAATTTTGGTGTTGTTAGCCTCTTCCTTTGTAAAAGGGTGACAACTTATTGTGCTTTTACCCATTAATCTATCTTGAAGAAGAGATTCAAAATTGAACAAGTCAATGTGGTCGATAATGGAAGTTTTCTATATACACCGAGCCAGTGCAGTGTATACCAAGTGATAGTATTAACCGAACTATTCTAACTAGTTATCACCGACGCATTTCTATATTAATCGAGTATGGGTGAAAACATTATATGCTAAGGTTAGCTGACTGAATATGATGAGATGGATATTGTTATGATTTTGAGGTTAATGATGAAATTTGTTTTGAGATCCATAGCTTACAAAATTCGAAGATGATCTAAAGGATGAGATTGAAATGTGTTATGAACACATCTACTGAGGAAGGTTTAAGTGGCAAAATGGATGAAGGAGATTAAGCAGAAAAATCTAATAGTTGATAGGAAAATTTTTTACCTATCTATTTAAGAGACATAAGTTTCATTATTGAAACTATTCCAAAAGAAGGAGACTACAAAGAATTCACATGAAGACAATTTTCATGCATACATGATCAAACTGGTTATTGAAGAACCGAGTTGTAGAGGTTTTCCAAGCATTAGAGAACACTTTATCGAGTAAAATTAAGTTGAGATATTGAAGGAAGTGAATTGTTTAATGATCAGAGGATTATTTCTAAGGTGTTAGCATAGATTTGAATATCTGCAATTGAGTTGTAATTGAATCAGATCATTGCTATATCAGTTTAACCATTGATTCAGAAAATCCTCTTAATTGAGTCGACTTGACAGTCTTATGTTCTACCTTATGACATTCTACCAAATGTAAAGTGTTCTCTTGTTGACCCCATAGTGAAATTCTAGTGATAAGTTAACGGTTAGTGTTAAATCCTCTAACAAGGTCACACCTAATTGTGTGTATTGTAACCTTTAACAAGGTTTTCTCTTCATCAAGCTCACTTCAGAAGAGTGAAATATTTTGAGTTATCAGTCCAAGGTGGTTTTTCCCTTAACATGGTTTCCATGTTAAATCATTGTTTTATTACTTTTTATGATTATTTTTCTATCATACTTTACATATTGCATAATTGATTTAGTCAATAATCATATTTGGATATTTAATGGTAATCAGTAAAAGTACACATAGAGATTGAAATTATATGTTACCGAGCTACATATTTTGGCTAAATTGTTGTGGAGTACATCTTTGTATTTTGGACTGTAGGATAATTGATCTAAATGATTCACCCCCCTTCTCATTTATTGTAACAATTGGTATCAGAGTAGTATTGGTTTCTTGGAAGAAAGTTTTAAGGACTTGAGTAGAAAGATCATAAGATGTATAAGAGGGAAGTGACGAAGCTAAACATGGGCAAATTTACTACATGGCAAAGCTGGATGAGACTTCACATATCTGGAATTGGAGTTTCTTCAATATCTTTAATGGAAAATGGCTACTTACAACCGAATGTTGGACCTCTAATTCTTGATCAATTGAAAGACCGATATGAACAAAACATGACTATGATAGAGATTGTTGCTTCTCTATTTGTTGCTTAATTTGAGGATGTCAAAGATTGCACTACAGCGAAGTAGATGTGGGATAAACTTGCTCTAGTTCATGGTGGTAATGTGAATGTGATGAGAGATGGAGTTGAAAGCTTGAGAGGCATATTTTATGACATGATGATGAAGGAAGGAGAGAACATCACACAATACTCAAACCAAATCAAAGAGGTAGTCAATGCTATTTGAGGAGCTAGAGGAATTATTAATGAAGAAATTGTCATAAGTAAGATACTGAGAACCTTGCTGCCTGTCTATACAATCAGAATATCTTCTATTCATAAAATGAGGTTTGCACCTAATAACACTCTTACTCTTGATAGTCTAATTGGAAAGTTAACAACTTTTGAGCTGAGTAACTTTGATAATAGTGTTGTACCGAGTATTGAATCTACATTTATGTCAACTCTTAAGATTGGTAAATATAGAAGTAAGCATAATATAAAGAATGAAAGTGATAGTAACATTGATGATGAGCTTGATGAACTTGAAGCACTAATGGTCTGGAGACTTCAGAAAGGTAAAGGAAAATATAAGGGAAAGTTACCTTTAGCTTATTTTAATTGTAAATAAGTTGGCCATATTACTACTAGGTTTCCTAATAGGAAAGAAGAAGATACAGATCGAGATGGTGATGGAAAATTTGGTAGAAGGAATAATAACTAGAATAATAGAGGAAACCAACAGTACAACATAGACAACCAGATCACAGACACAAAGGAAAGGAGGCCTGTTACCTTGTTGATGATGATGATGACACCGACACCAACACAGATGATGACGTTGAGGTAGTATTTTTTATAATGAAAGATGATTCAGAAGAAGAGGAGAGGTATGTAGAAATTGTTAGATTTGACAAACGCAAATCATCCCAAGAACACCTGCATGCAAGACTGTCACAAAGAAGAAGCAACAAGAAAGCTATGGCGGCCAAAAGGTGAGAGACAGGAAAATCATTGTGATAGAAAAAGCTTCTATTAACAAAATGAAAATACAATACAATCTCCTTATTGAAATGAAAGAAGTGAATCCTTATAAAAGGAAACACGAAACCCTAAAGGCTAAAACCCTAAAGAATTATAAAGCGCCTAAGTGAAACTTAAGCCTAGAGTATGATAAACTAATAATTAAATGATTTAATTATTAGCTAACATAAGACTACTCTAACACCCCCCCTTAAGTGTAACTTAGGGAGAAGCAAAAAAAGCTAAAATACTGCAGAAAGCAGGAAAGATGGGTCCCGACAACTAGGCCTGATCAGGTACCCAAACAAAAGCAAAAGATGTCCCAGAGAAAGGAACAAGAAGAGAGCAAGAAACTCCTCTGAAGCATGTCTGAAAACTCTGTCAGAAGATACTGCTGGAACCCCCACTGAAGTGCATGACCAGGTAGAGAAGACAAGTGTCTGAAGAGCTGATCAATCGAACCAGGAAGCAATAGAACCAACAGGTGAACCCCCCCATAATGCTGAACTGGGAGAGGTGACAGGAACACTGAAATGTGATGCCAAAAACAGCTGCAGAAGAAGAACCAGGAACACCAACAGTGCAACAGAAGCACACACACAGGATAAAGGGCGGTGTCATAGACACAGTCTACATGGGCTAATGTCGTGGAAGGTACGCTCACTTGACAAGAGTGGATGCGCCTATAGTGGCAAATGCATCAGAATCCCCCCATGGCACTTTATAACTGAGTGCGAATACTAAAACTGAACCAGGTGAAAAAGATCCCAGAAATGCAGAAGAGGGCACTTTATCTCAGTGTGTTTACAGAACAAAGATACATCAGAAAGAGCATGCAAGCTCAGAAGTCAGAAAGAAGAGTGCACTAAGAAACCAGAAGAAGAGATCCCCGGACCTGTAGAACCAAGCACACCACCAGAGGGCATAAACTGCATAACTCGGAGGAGTGAAAAACTGGAGCAGAATCTGGAAGAAATACCTCTGCCACTGAATAGTACACAGAAACAGCTTTCCAACGATATCTCGTTTGCCGAAAAAGGAGTCCGGATGAGCCAGATATGACTCCCGGAAGGCAAAAAGAGACATCAGACTTCAACAGAAAAAAAAACTATTGAAACGGTGGAACCAAAAACCCTAACCTCCATCATCGGAAAGAGCTCGGAAAGAGCTTTCCGACGATATAAAGAAGTCAGAAAAAGACCCCCGTATGCTCCCTGTAGAGCGAAAAAGGTCCAAGTACCCCCAAAAAGGCCAAAAAAGAGCCCCAGGGGCTAAAAAAAATAGGCCCCCGGGCGCATGGCGCGCTCCGGGGGCTGGGCCGCAGCCCCTGGTCGGTCATATGACCGCGCTGCTGGGAAAAGCAGCCCGCGGGGGCTTAAACTGGCCAGGCGCCGGCGGAGCGGGGGCGCGGGGGCGCTGGCGGAGCCGAGGGGAGGCCGCAGAGGAGCCGGGAGGTGGCGGAGCCGGGAGGAGGCCGTCGGAGCGGAGCGCCCGCTAGAGCGGAGTGGGGCCGGGAGGCGGCTGGGGCCACGGAGGTGCTGCAGCACGGCGGAGCGGAGGCAGCGGGCGGCGGGGCCGAGGGCGGCGGAGGCCGCAGGGAGGCGCTGCAGCGGAGGGGGCCGCGGCTGCGGTGGCCGCTCGGGCGGTGGCCGCGGCTGCGGTGGCTGCGGGGCGGCGCGGGGGTGGCCGCTGGGCGGCGGCCCCAAATATAATTTTTTTAAAAAAAAAATCACCGTGTACCTGCCTCGGAGTGCGTGCCAGGGCCGTACGGCCCTGGTATGCAAAAAAAATTTGCCTCAGATGCCACTGTGTCCAAAATGGACAAGTTTTATATGGATTTAGGGGTTCTTGGGCCTTCCGGACACAATGGTGGTGTCCGTTTTTGCCCAAGGTGAGCCAAATTTTGGCTCCCCCCAGATCCACAAAAAAAACTTCTGAAACCCTCTGTGCTTCAATAAAACTCGAACAGCGAACAACAGGAGAGCTCTGATACCATGTTAGATTTGACAAACGCAAATCATCCCAAGAACACCTGCATGCAAGACTGTCACAAAGAAGAAGCAACAAGACAGAAAGCTATGGCGGCCAAAAGGCCAGAGACAGGAAAATCATTGTGATAGAAAAAGCTTCTATTAACAAAATGAAAATACAATACAATCTCCTTATTGAAATGAAAGAAGTGAATCCTTATAAAAGGAAACACGAAACCCTAAAGGCTAAAACCCTAAAGAATTATAAAGCGCCTAAGTGAAACTTAAGCCTAGAGTATGATAAACTAATAATTAAATGATTTAATTATTAGCTAACATAAGACTACTCTAACAGAAATAACACTTATCTCTAAATTTAGTAAGAATGATGCTTGGATCATAAACAATGGTTATAAACATCCATGACTGGCGATGAAGATAAGTTTGAACATGTTGAGTATTATAATGGAGGATCAGTAAAAATGGGAAATGATACACCATGTATGGTAAAAGGAAAAGGATCAATCTTGTTGAATGATAGAATTAGATGTGATAATGTATACTAGGTAAAAGGACTTAACTACAATTTTTTGAGTGTATCATAGCTGAATAATTTAGGTCACCGAGTTGCTTTTGAAAGCAAGAAGGTGAAAATCTATGATGACAATGGAACACCTATTGGCACCGAAGGACAATCAAAAGGTAATCTGTTTTATCTTGACAATGTTGAGACTTATTGTTTATTGGTGAAAAATGAAGATGCATGGTTATGGCATTAGATGTTATATCATGTAAATTTTGAAAACATGATTAAGATTAGTAGGAAGAGAAAAGTTAGGGGATTTCCTAAACTTGCAAAACCTGATCATGTTGTGTGCCATCAATGTCAAAAAGGAAAAATGACCAAATCTAGTTTTAAAACTAAGGACTATTCATCTAAAGGAATTTTAGGATTGGTTCACACCGACTTATGTGGTCCTATGATAACTAAAAGCTATTATGGTGATAGATACTTTATTTTATTTGTTGATGACTATACTAGATTGATGACTATTATGTTCTTAAAAGAAAAATCTAAGGCATTCAAATTGTTCAAATGGTATAAGGAAAAAGTTAAAAAAGAAACCAGTAAAGTAATGAAATTCTTAAGGTCTGATAGAGATGGTGAGTTTATTTAAGTTGAGTTCACTAACTACTCTAATGAGCATGGAATCAAAAGGTGGGTTTCTGCACTGAGAACACCACAACAGAATGAAATTGGTGAAAGAAGGAACTGATCAATTGTTGATTGTGCTAGAACCTTGATGATTGAGAAAAATGTTGCATAAATATACTGGAGAGAAGCAGTTAACACTGTAGTATATGTCCTAAACTAAGATCAACTGAAGAAAGACACAAACAAGACACCTTACAAGTTATGGTTTGGATACACACTGAGTGTAAGTTATTTCATAATCTTTGGTAATTAGTGTTATATTCTAAAAGATGATAGAAATGGTAAATTTGATTCCAAAGGTGATGAAGGTTTATTCTTATGTTATTCTACTAAGAGTAAAGCATATAAATGTTTGAAAAAGGTTATGAATAAGATGATTGAAAGTGCTAATGTAAGAGTAGATGAGTTTGCTAAAAATAATGATGAAGAAAGCATGAAGGAACCAAATGACTATGGTAGGTTTACTTATGTTGAAGATCTAGAATATCTACCAAAGCCACAAGATAAGTCTATCGAGCATCACGAAAATGAGCCAAATTGAGAATCATGAAGAAGCTATCGAGAAAATAAATGAACTTGAACTGAATGATGAATAAAGGAGAGAACAAGGGCTATCAAAATTTTTCAGAAGACACCATCCAAAGAATCAAATCATTAGAGATAAGAAAGCTGGCATGATGACCTGAAGCAAGTTAAGACAAAACACATGCTTAGTTTGTGAGTTTGAACCGAAGAATGTTAGGGATGCACTTGATAATGAGAAATGGATAAATGCTATGAATGAATAAATTTAACAAATTGAAAAGAATAATACATGGACATTGGTACCTAGACTAAAAGATAAAAATGTTATTGGTACTAAGTGGATTTTCAGGAATAAGTTGAATGAGAATGGAGAAGTTACAAGGAATAAGGCAAGACTTGTTTGCAAGGGATATGCATAAGAAGAAGGTATAGATTATGGAGAAACCTTTTCACCTATTGCAAGACTTGAAGGAATCCGGATACTACTTGTTTATGCTAAACATAAGTGATTCAATGTATATCAAATGGATGTGAAATCAGCTTTTTCTGAATGGAATTCTTGAAGAGGAGGTCTACATAGAATAACCAGAAGGGTTTGTTGATCCAAATCAGAAAGACATGGTATGTAGACTACACAAAACTTTATATGGATTGAAACAAGCACCGAGGGTATGGTATGAATGAGTGCATGCTTATCTTATTAGTATTGGTTTTGTAAGAACTAGTGAAAACAGTAACATGTATATGAAAGGAGATTCTGATGATAACATTTTGATTGTTGTAATATTTGTTAATGATATAATCTTCGGTCGACAAGATAAGATCTGTAAATATTTTCCTAATGAAATGAGAAAGGAATTTGATATGTCAATGTTTGGAGAGATTAAATTATTTCTAGGTTTGTAGATTATACAACAGAATGATGGGATTTTCATCACACAATCAAAATACATTAAAGAAGTATTGAAAACTTTTGGCATGGAGGATGCTAAACCAGTAGGAACACTGATGGTCACTTGATGCAAATTGATAAAGGATGATGAATATATAGAGGTAAATCAAACATTCTACCAATCTATGATTGGGAAACTGATGTATGTTGTACATAGTAGGCCTGACATTGCATAAGCAGTTGGGATTATGGAAAGATTTTCTGGCAATCCTAAATATTCACACATGGCTATAGTTAAGAGACTTATGAGATACTTGAAGAAAACTAAAGAATGTGGTTTATGGTATTCTAAGGAAGGAAAATTTGAATTGATATTTTACACTGATGCAGATTGGGCTGGAAACATAGATGAATAGAAGAGTACAACCGGTGGAGCATTATTTTTTTGAGATAGGCTTGTGACTTAGATACACAAGAAAAAAGCATGTATCTATTAGTCTACTACTGAAGAAGAGTATGTTTATGCTACTGCAAACTATTTTAATATTGCTTGGATCAGACAAGTGTTGGAAGGAATGAATGAGGTAATCAATGAGCTAATGATTATATATTGTGATAACACTAGTTCTATAAACATTTCAAAGAATCTTGTGATGCATTCTAAAACAAAGCACATATCTATTAAGTATCACTACTTGATGGAACAAGCTCAAGAGAAGCAAGTGAAACTGGAATTTGTAACATCTAAGGAACAACTTGCTCGTATATTTACTAAACCATTACTGAAGGATACATTTGAATATTTGAGGACTAGACTTGGGGTCCATCCACTGTCTATTGGTCACTGAGGTGATCATAAGGTTGCATCAACCTACTCTTATTAGAAGATCATTCACATTGATGCACATAGATCACACTTTCAATTTTGTCTAAGGTTGTGAAAGATGGAAGAGGCTGAAATAGAAATATGTACACTGAAGGTACTTGATTGACTAAATGACTAACATGCACTGAACAACAAAGAGTTACTTGGCTATTTAAAGATATTTTATGTTTTCTTTAGCATTGTTGTCAAATTAAGAGAAGTTTGGCTATGAAAATGTAATGAAACATCAAAATGAGAGAGATTACAGAAAGGGAGAGTTTGAATATTTGTTGCTGAGAATAAGAATCTAAGAACTGAAAAGATCAAATCCATAGGGAGAGTCTACATGAAAAACATTGCAAGCCTATTATGTTTCATAGTGATTAAACATATTAAATATCAAGCTAGGGAGAGCTTACTGAGCTACAACATTTAATTATATAGTTGTAGAATACATGTTTGGTATGTGTATGGCATATTTTTATATTTCTTGTGTTTCCATCAATGCCAAAGGGAGAGATTGATGAACTACAACTGAATGAATATCTAAGATGAAATAAAGAACTATGATTAGAGATCACTAAGTACTGAAATGATATTTAAGATGATTAAATCCATCAATATGTTTTCATTGATGTCAACTAGTCTTGACAAAACTTATCATAATAAGTTACAAACATATGAACATCTGTTGAAGAAGAAAAGATGAAGAACAAAGATATCTACATGAGGAAAAGATGATTATAATAGAGAAGGAAAAGGTAAACATTGGGTAACTTATTTGATGAGGCTATGACTCTATATTGTTGACTTGATCATGTTTCACTAATCTATCTTGAAGAGGAGATTCAAAATTGAACAAGTCAATGTGGTCAGTAATTGAACTTTTTTGTATACATTGAGCTAGTGCAGTGTATATCAAGTGACATTATTAACCAAGCTAGTCTAACTAGTTATCACCGATGCATTTCTATATTGATCAAGTATGGATGAAAACATTAAATGCTAAGGTTAGCCAACTGAATATGATGAGCTGGATATTGTTATGATTTCAAGGTTAAGCACAAAATTTGATTTGAGATCCACAGTTGACAAAATTTGAAGATGATCTAAAGGATGAGATTGAAATGTGTTATGAACACATCTACCGAGGAAGGCTTAAGTAGAAAAATAGATGAAGGAGATTAAGAACCAAAACCTAATGGTTAATAAGAAAACATTTTACCTGTCTATTTAAGATACATAGGTTTCATTGTTGAAACTATGCCGGAAGAAGAAGACTAGAGAGAATTCACGTGAAGACAATTTTCATGCATGCTTGATCAAACTGGTTATTGAAGAATCGAGCTGTAGAATTTTACCGAGCATTAGAGAACACTTTACTGAGTAAAAGTAAATTGAGATATTGAAGGAAGTAAATTTTTTAATGATCAGAGGATTATTATAAGGGATTAGCATAGATCTAAAAATATGCAATTGAGTTGTAATTGAATCAGATCATTACTGTATTAGTTTAACCATTGATTTAGAAAAATCTCTTAACCAAGTGTACTTGACAGTCTTATGTTCTACCCTATGAAATTCTATCAAATGTAAAGTGTTATCTTGTTTACCCCATAGTGAATACTAGTCAAAAGTTAATAGTTAGTGTTAAATTATCTAACAAGGTCACACCTAACAATGTGTATTATAACTTTTAACAAGGTTGGCTCTTCACCGAGCTAACTTCAGAAGAGTGAAATATTTTAGGTTATCAGTTCTAGGTGGTTTTTCCCTTAACAGGGTTTCCATGTTAAATCATTGTGTTATGTGTTACTTGTTATGATTGTTTTGCCATCATACTTTAAATACTACATAATTGATTTAGTCAGTAATCACACCTGGATATTTATCGGTAATCAGTAAAAGTACATAGATAGATTGAAATTATATGTTATGGAGCTACATATTTTGTTTAAATTGTTTTGTGGAGACATCTTTGTATTTGGGACTGTAGGATAACTAATCTAACTGATTCACCCCACCTCTCAGTTATTCTAATAGTTTCATTTTAAGAAATGTGAAAGGTTTATACATGTTGATTGGGTGTAAGGGAATCCAAAATCAAGGGATAGTCTCAAAACAAGAGTCTATATAATTTTATAAAGAAGGATTGCATGCAGACAATTTTAAGTCAGAGGAAGAAGATCAGGTTTTCTGTGATCAGTAATGGGGAGCATGTTTAGTATGTGGAACCTAGTGGAAGATATATCAGTCTTGAAGATTGAATGACCATTGATAGGTCTTGAGAGTGGGTGGGTTCATGAGTGTGATCCTAGGTTGGAGGACTAGAAAAGTGCCTTCATAGGAAAATCAATTTTCCTCCGCATCACTATTCAAGAACTATATAATTTATTTTAAATTAAACACTTGAAATGAGACATATTAGGATCCTATCAATAAAATTTAAGTAAAAAAATACAACTTTATGCAAGCATACATACATTGTCAAAAGAAAATTTCTATTAATGTAGATCGGTTTTCATCATAACCATTGACCTTCTAAGAGATGAGTCAAATATTGCCATGTTCATTAAGTTCTTAGCTAATTACTTAACTTATAATTAATACTAATCATTTTGACCAAGGATCAATTCCTAACCATGTAATTAATTTGAGTTAAATTTCTTTGTATAAATTATCTGATAATTTTATGAGTAAAAAATTGATGATAATTTTCCTTGTATAGTGTAAAAAATACATTCAATAAATTTCTCAAACTATACCATTGGAGAGGGATTATTTCAACATTGTTTTTGATTTAAAACTAATTCATATTATCTATTTTAGTGTAGATGAAAACTAGGAATTATGATTTTAATAGATAGTTTGTATTGTCACCATCCCCAATTAATTTTTTTAATTGTGCTTGTGTGTGTGAAAATTGTACCTGTTCAAAAGACACAACACATTAGTAAAACATTATTGATCAATGATAAGAAAATAAGCATTTGACAGATATATCATTAATCAGGTGATTTACTGCCTTCTAGTAGACATGAGTATGGTATTCTCAGATTTTGACCAAGATCAGTGACATTGATGCAATTCCTAAACGAAGGATTTGAACGTAAAAACAATGAAAATAGATGCAAGATTAATCTATATTTTTATGATTTTCAATGCAAATAACAATGTAACCTAAATGAAATTGATCTAAAAACTCGATATCTAGCTATGAATGCAAAAACTATAAAATAATGATAGCAATGAATCTCAAAAGGATGCACAATCTCACAAGAACTCGACAGTATAGCATTTTTGTTCTCAAAATTGCACCTCCCTATTGTGAAGGACTAAAGCCTGTTTATATAGAAATCTAGGATTGAGAACTCATGGAAAGCCAAAAATCACTCCCTAATTAACTCAAATTGATTGGTGAGTTATGAGGAAATCAGAAACAATTATCTAATAAAATCATGCAAATCAGCTTTTTAACAAATAATTGGAAGTTGAGATCTCTCCAATCCACTTTTCAACTCAAAATCACATGTTGAGTTTAGAAAATTAACAAATTGAATCCAATAGTTGATTTTGAGTTTAACTACTTTTCTGATTGTTTGCATAGATAATTATGAGTAATTTTAATTTTCCATGTGATTTATTCTCAACTTAACTGACTTAATCAATTAAATAACTGATTTATGTGTTAATCAATTATTAAATCAAACTTTATTCAAAATTATATTATTAAATTTGACAATTTTGATTTTAATCAATTAAAGGAACATTTAACCAATTATTTTTCTATTTTTGATTTATTGTCAAATTAACAATATTAATTAAGAATAATGTTAATTACATCTAATTAAATTAATGAAGTGGCCAAATTAAGTTTAATTAATTAAATATTTATCATATTTAATCAACCGCACTTAAGATAAACAAAATAATATCATTTATCACCAAATAATATTTAATCAGAGATAATTAAGATATATTAGGAATATTTATGAATATTCCTCAATGCAGAATTGTAATAGAATCGATTAAAGTTTTAATGATTTGATGTGCAGATGTCCCTTAGGTTAGGTCTTTAAGGTCTATTTTGTTTGATTTATTGATGTAAGAGGTTAATGGTACTAAAGCCCATTTTGGGGGTATTACATTTTGCCCCTCTTTGAATTACTGTGCGAAGTGAAGTGGTTCAAACATAAATTTGTTTGGTGAGATTAGGGCTCAGTTATGTGATGGAGAAACTGGTGTGATCAAATGATTAACCAATTCCAAGACAAAAATTGATTGGAAGATTTGAAGATGTTAATTCAAGTCCCGATTGACCAAAGAATCGAGATGGTGTTTAAGGGTAGCAACTCTGAACCTGTGATTACAAAGAAGTGATAAAATGCCTGATTCTGAAACTATGATTATGAGGAATTAAATATCCTAACTCCAGACCTTCTTGTCTAAAGGAATCGAAAGGATACCAACTCCAAACCCTTCAATTATCAACAATCAAGGAAATAACACAATTGAACTGATGGTTATGGAGAGATGATACGGTTTGCAATTTTTAAGAGAATATTAGATTGATATGGACTTTGATGAATACGATATGCCCGAAGTGATATGCCCCAAGCAATGAGGAATTTTGATGAGTCACAAATTAGACTTGGTTGTTGTCTTGATTGCTGAAGAATATTTGAAAAAGAACATATTTGATAATGGTAAATGATATAGAATACCATGCCCCCTTTGGGATTAAAATCAAAATCTAGAAAGAAAGCCAGTTTGAATGATGAGAAGCAACATGATTGATTATAGAAGTGGTTATACACTTTCGAGGACACATTCTGCATTCTTTAGAAGTCATGTTTACATAGTTTCACCAGGTTCGACCATGGGTTCACCAAGTTGAAAACTATACAGTTTAATGTTAGATGATCAGATAGGTTGAATTCTAGATTCATGTGATGTCATGAAGGTTGATTATACAACCAATCAGTTGTCTTGGGTCCAAAATTATAAATCACATTTTTTACAATATAAACATTCTCAGATTTTTATTTTGATACAGAAAATAGATTTAGGACATCAAAATTACGTAGGGGTGTTGTTTTCATGCAAATCAAGGCACTTTGAAAATTTAGGTCAAAATATATATAAGACAAAAAGGGGTAATTTTTAAATCATTTCAATAGTTTGACTTTTAAAGATTCCATGGAGCCCTCCGAGAGAGAAAATGGTGGTCCCCATCTCTCTCACCATTTCGAGAATTCCTAGTGATATCAGCAACCTTGGCAGTATGGACATCCAGTATGTGGACCTCTGAGCTCCTCTCGCATTCAATTCAACACATTTTAATCATTTTTAGGATTTTTTAATTGTTTTATGCATTTTTAATTTTTGCATCATAGGTTGTCCTATGACAATTGGTAGAGTTTCATATAACAATTCAAGTCCAAATCAAGTGTCGTATCCATTCATATATAATGTCATATGGGAGACACCCATCTATCTTATGGCATTTCATCGGGTCCCTTAGTTGTCGTACGACAATTGATGGAGTGTCCTATGGAACCCAAATTTCATATGGGTTGTTGTATAGTGTCGTACGACACTTGATACTAGGTTTCAAAAATTATAAAGTGTCGTATGAAAAACAATGAGCTTTTTAAGGGCATTTAGTAAATTTTTTCAAAAAAATTTAATTGAACTAGATTCTATAGCATTTAATTCACCTTCTAACATGTTCAATTTTTTTATTTACATGCATTTATTACTAATTTGGATCAAGTTATTGATTTCCCATTTGTGTTTTTTCTTTACAAGTGAGGTACCCTAATATTCATGTTTGTGTGTCTCATCCATCCACTCAGAGACTGTGTTTGTGACTTCTTGACCCACTCAGGGTTCATCTAGCTACATATGGGTTTGAGTATCTGATCGGTTTGCCTGAGATTAGTGAAAATCATGGGCTGATCATGACATTGATAGAGTGGTTTCATTTGGAGACACAAACCTTCCATCTCCCAACACAGGAGATCACCATTACTCCATAGGATGTATAAAGCATTCTTTGTATCCCTTTCCATGGATGAAACATAGGTTTACAGCCTTTTAGGACCTTGTTCGAGGCTGATGAGAAGATATCACAGTAGATACCATGGGAGGAACTGGTACACCTATATGGGAAATCTCATAGGCTGGAGTATGTCATCGCACATATGATTGGGGGGATCATCATGTTAGACCATTAGCATAATGGTTTTCTAATAGGGTGGGCATCCATGGTACATATCCTTATGGCACATCCTGCAGAGTTTGGTTGGGTTCAGTGCCTACTAGACCATATTTTCTTAGAGATGCATGAGGTGATCTACCATGAGGGTAAGAATTTTTCCCTATCTATCGGCCCATACATAAAGATGAGAGGTAGGCTGAGGAGCCTCTTATATATATATATATATATGTGTGTGTGTGTGTGTGTGTGTGTGTGTGTGTGTGTGTGTGTGTGTGTGTGTGGAGGATAGGTCACATATGTTCAGATGGTCGACCGAGTATTAACATAAGGTCTTGGATGATATGACCATGGTCATTTGGTGACCATATTTATAGGTGGAGGCATACCCTGCTGCTAGGACTCAATTTCTGTTATTTTTATCATAGTAGGATTTTGATTGGCTTCTCTACTAGTGTGCTAGATAAAGCTTTAATCACTAGGGTATGGAGGTAGTACAACCTCATATAGGATTCCCCATAGGAGTTTGCATCCTATGCTCGATAGGTCAGGGAGATGAGATTGGGTTGGGATCCCCGATTATCATATGCTATTTGTATGCAAGATTACAATGGATTATAGAGTAGGGATTGGGACTACCGAGTATAGGTAGTAGATGCAGGGGTTATAGATGCTCATACAACATATCTTGCAGAGCACCCATTTAGGAAATTTTTTGACCCGATGGAGCTGATTTCAACCATGGAGGAGGCAGATGACATGACAGGTGCACCTCAAGGGAGAGAACAAAGGAGGAAGGAGTAGGTGCTCCACCATGACTGGTAGAATATGTTAGGTGTGGTCCTATACCATGGGCTGTAACATTAGTGAAGTCATTAGTTTTACAATAGTGTTATACTAGGGGAGAGGATGGGGCTCTAGGTGCCATGGGTAGGACCATAGTGGCTGAGGAGGTTTTGGGGGCACCAGAGGATGTGAAGACAAGTGCAATAGAGGACATAGTTGATTTTGACCTAGAGGTAGAGGTTAGAGATGATAAAGCACAAACATAGGTAGGTGGTGGTGATGAGGCAATGTTGAGAGAGGAGGAGGTGACTAAGGAGACAAATCCTGGACTTAGATAGACTCCTCAGGATGTGATATGCTAGTTATGCCACCAGATTAGGGACCTAAGATTGCATAGGTTATCATTGGAGATCTAGCTAGGAGAGCGAGACTGATAGCTTTCAGATTCTCAAGCAAAGGCACGATGACCACTAGCGGAGGTGGTACACTAGATTGGTAGGGAAACATATTATGTGTCTGCATAGTTTTTAGTTGTGCCACCTAGAAAGTGGGTTACATCATATTTTCAATACATACTAGGATTTGAGGGAGCTAGGGCATTGCAAGCTGATCCACCATCAAATGTTTTAGCTGGAGGAGGAGGAGCACCTGAAGTAGAGGATTAGGTTGAGAGTTGATATAATAGTCAACTCATATTTTTGACTTTTTTTTGTACTTGATAGCTAAGTGGAGATCATTCATTTGTATTGTATGCACATTGTGCACCCCATATACTATATCAATTTATATTTAAATGAGATCATTTTAGTTTGACTTCATAGAACTTTTCATTTGGAGTATGATGTTATTTATCATGCAATGCAAATGTATGCAATGTGTAATTTTTGTTTTGAATGTATGACTATGATTATGCAATATAGATGCAATGATGAATGTTAGATGAAAATTTATTTCTTTATTATGGTTATGAATGTAAATGTATGTAATGCAATAGATGGATGAAATGAATTTGTAAATGCAGCGATACACATGATATTTTTGTAGGTACATGAATAATTCAATTGCTTAGGCATTGTCAAAAGGATGTTTTAACTCAAGATGACAACTGCTTGCTTGTTAGTTGAAGAGACCTTTACGTGACCTTCAATCCTAGTGATGTGTTAAGTGCAATGTTTGAGAACATCAAATTCCATGCCGGATTCAAATCATGAAAGACATGCAACCGGACTAAATGCAAAATGCAATGCAATGCAAACCGAGGATTTAGTCACTGATAATTTCTTGGTCATTTTCATCACTGAATATTTTAGGTAACACTGGGTGTCGATACAATGTCCACTGGTTAGTCAACCATCAACATATGAATATTGACTTTTAGTCAGATATGTCAAATTAGGTATAAGCACCAAGGAACAAGAGCCAGGATGACTTGAATATCATGTCCATTTTGATTTAGCAATTTGTATAGGCATCGGAGCATAAACGCTGTGATGTCCTGAATACACCTTGCATACAAAAACACAAAGCAGTCAAGTTCATCCTCATCCTTATGTGAATTACCCATAGTGACCCTTTATCATTCACATCCTTGGGAAATGTTCCATTTCACACTTGGATAATAGAATCACTCATAAAGGAAAACAAATAAAAGATTATGCCCTTTTCCTTTCCTTTCTAAATATAGGAAGGATATCATTGATTATCTTGAGGGACATAATATGCAAAAATCATAATGTGAATTAGTCAGCATACAAGAAGATAAAAGAATGTTGTAGAGATTGTTTTGTTATAGCAGTGTGTTTGTTTGTGTTGTTGTTAGGTGCAAAATCCTTTTCTGGAAAGGAGACAAACATGCTGACTTCGATAGATCATTGGAGGACATGGACTGGATATGACTTGTCTAAGATAGTTGAGGACCATAGGATATGACTAGGATTGCCCCCATGTTGTAAGCATTGATGATTTCAGACTCTTGTTGCTTGGTGTACAGACCGACTTTATGTGAAAGCAATTAAGGAGATATGTTCAAACTAAAGTAGGATAGAAAGGTGGGAGATTGCCAAGATTGCATCGATAGATGGAGCATTTTGTACAAGTGGTGCCTATTTCTCAGGTTTTCACCATCTTGGAAGAGATTCTATTTTTGCTACCAAGGCTCTTGTTTACCAGGTTTTCACCAAGGAACTTTTTCTTTTTCTCTTTTTTTTTGTATTTTTTCACTTTTCTATTTTTTTGTATTTTTAACCATTTTTTGATTTTTTGTGTACCATCAAGGCACCTATTGCTAGGTTTTCACCAGGATGATAAATTTTTTTAGGACTTTTTTCCAATTTTTATACTTTTTTCAGGACATTTTCCACATGCTCAATGTTTAGGCATAAAATTTCTTCAGATGAAGAACATTGAATTGTTCTTGGAGATGTTCCCCTTTAGTTGTTGAGAGTTGATAGGCTCCTGAGCCAAAATAAGTTGTGACAACAAAGGGACCCAGCCAGTTGGGTTCAAACTTCCCTTTGCGTTCTTGATGGGATGGATTCTTAGTGTTCTCTCTCAAGACTAGATCACCAACCTGAAATTATTTATGTCTGACCTTCTTGTTGTAGCCTCTAGACATTACTTCTAATATAATTTGAGATGATCATACACTACTTGTTTGTGCTCATCTAGTAGTTCAAGTTCTTGTAACCTAGACATTGTAATAATCATTGGCTACCAGACCATGCATTCTGATTCTGAGTGATGGTATTTCAACCTCAATCGGTAGTACCACTTCAGTCCTATATACTAAAGTGAATGGAGTGGCCCTAGTGGGAATTCTTATGCTTATTTTGTAGGCCCAAAAATATGGATTTATCATCAAGTGCCAATAAATTTCTATTTTTTTGACCGTGTGGTGCAAGATTTTTAATATTTTCTTGTTGGATGCTCCAACTTGTCCATTCCCTTGTGGACAGTAAACAGATGACCAATGTTGAGTGAAATTGAATTTAGAGAATAAGGAATCTGATTCCTTATTTTTGAATTGGCCTCCATTATCTGTGATGATGGAGTGTGGAATACCATACCGACAAATGATGTAATTCAAAATGAACATAGAAATTTGTTTGTCAATTGCTTGTGTCAAAAGAACTGCTTCAACCCATTTTGTAAAGTAATCAGTTGATGTGATTATATGGGTTTGATCATTTGACGAGTGTGGATAAATGTATCCTACAAGATCAAATGTCCATTGTTGAAAAGGCCATTGTATTGTAAATATAATTAGATCTCTTACTAGCATGTGAATTAAGTTACCATGGACCTGGCATTTCTTACAGTTCTTAGCATATGTCATGGCCTCTTTTTCCATATCTGGCCAATAGTACCCCATCCTAATGAGTTTTTGAGCTAATGTCAAACCATTGGAATGTGACCCAAAAATACATTCATGAACTTCCTCTAATGTGTGTTTCGACTCTTCTCATTCTAAACATCTAAGGAGCATACCATCCAGACTTTGTTTTTATAGATCATTACCAATGATGACATACCATGATGCATTTCAGATAAGGTATTGTTTTTCATGATGGTTAAGGTTATCAGGAAAGAATTGGTCTTGAAGGTAGCAATAGATGGTCCTATAGTGGGAGGAATCATGACAAACAATAGTGCAGATCATACAGGTTCCTTGGAAATCATAGGAAGGGAATGATAGTGCTTCCACTAGGAAATCATAGTATAGCTCATGTTCTGGTTAATGTAGTAAAGATGATAGTGTAGCCATAGCATTAGCTGCTTTGTTCTCCATTCATGGTATCTTCTCAAATGTGATACAAATGAAATATGTTTTGAGCTCATCTACCATTCTTTTGTATTGAATGAGCTTTTCATCTTTAGTTTGATACACATCATAGACTTGGTGTATAACCAGTTGAGAGTCGCTATGAATGTGTATTTCCATCACTTTTCTTTCTAGTGCTAATTTCATCTCATTTAACAAGGCTTCATATTCTTCTATATTTTTGGTGCACAGAAATTTGATTCTAAATGTCTTTCGAATGGAGTACTCTTATGGTGTTATAAACAAAATACTAGCTCTAGATCCATTTTGTGTATAGGATCCATCGAAGAATAACTACCATGTTCTTGAAGATAGGTTCATTATAGAAGTATCAGGAAAATCCACCTATAGTGGTTTGTCATCATACATTGGAGTTTTAGCTAATTGATCTACAATGACTTTTCCTTTGATGGCTTTGCATTCAACATACACAATATTGAACTCTATTATTATCATTACCCATTTCGCTAGTCTACCTATGAGGTCATCTTTTCTTAGTAATTATTTCAATGGATCTATCTTTTCTACTAAGTGTGTAGTGTGAGCCAACATGTAGTGTCTCAGCTTTTGTGATACAAAGATGATGGCTAGACATGCCTTCTCTATCATAGAGTAATTATTTTCATAAGCCACCAATGTTTTGTGGATGTAGAAGATAGCTCTTTCTCATTTATTATCATCATGTTGCACCAATAATGCCCCCAGTGATGTATCAGTTGTAGAGAAATATAGTATTAACAACTTTCCTTGAATAGGAGGCATGAGAATAGGTGGATTTGTCAAATATTGTTTGATATGATTGAAATTATTTTCACATTCCTCATTCCATTTGAAGGTCACACCTTTATGCAATGTCTTAGTGAAAGGTTATGATATATTAGCTAACTGAGAGATGAAGCGCTTGATGGATTTTTCCCTTCCTTGCAAGGTGTGCATTTGACTGATGTTCTTAGGACATTGCATCTCCATGATTTCTTTGACTTTTGCTTGATCTACTTCAATACCTTTCTTTGAAATGATGTATCCAAGGAGCATCCTTGAAGTAGCACAAAAGGAACATTTCATAGGATTTAGTTAGATATGAAATTTTTCCATTCTATCCAGTATTGTACCCAAGTCAGCTAGATGTTTAGATCATTTCATTGATTTAGCCAAGGTGTCATCAACATAGTCCTAAATAGTATTATGCTTCGTATCATGAAAGATAGACGACATGGCTCTTTGATAAGTGGCACTAACATTCTTAAGACCAAATGGCATTACGTTCAAGTAGGAAATACCCCATACATAGGTGAAAGCTATCTTTTCTAGATCTTCCATAGCTATATTTATTTGGTTGTAGCTAGAAAAAACCATCCATTAGAGAGTACATTTCAAATCCCACAGTCATGTCCACTATCATATCAATGTTTGGTAGTCTAAAGTCATTCTTAGGGCATGCTTTGTTTACATCTATGAAATCTATGCATACTCGAGTATAGATTTATCTGGTTTTAACACTAGAACAATTTTTGATATCCATTCAACATAGTCTATTACTCGGATGAATCCAGCTTTGAGTAATTTCTCTAGTTCAGTTTTGACAAGAAGTGAAACATGTGGATGCATTTTACACAACTTCAATTTGACTGGTTTAACTCCTTGAGCTATAGAAAGATGATGCATAATTAAATTAGGATCCAATCCTACCATGTCAGAATATTTCCAGGAAAAGTTTATCCTTTTCTCTGTCAAGAATTTGGTAAATGCTTGTTTCTCCTCTTCTGATAGGGATTGTGAAACATGAATGATTTGAGGTTCTTCTGTTGTGCCCAAATTAATAGGCTGAGTTAGTTCTATCAAAATTGGTTATCTATGATGTAAATGACTCAAAATAACATCAAATATCTCATCCTCGGGTACCTCAAAGAGGTTTTCACCTTTGGATACATCTTTTATTTTTACTATTTTTGGTTATGAGATTGCCACATAGTGGTTTTCACCCTTAGAAATATTTTTCCTTTTTTCCTTATTATTTTGACTAAGTTATTTGATATCCAACTCCATCATGTTGATGCTCAATTCACTAATGGAAGTTGCCATTGGTTCTACTATATCTAGGTAGCATTCTAGAGAATAATTTGTTCGAAAAATATGGATATCTTGGCTTGGGTCATTAGACATTTGGTCAATAAGCTCAAGATGTTTGATAGTAAGGGGAGAAAAGCATTGTCTAACAGTGTTTATGTACACAGTGTTATCATCATTAGTTTTGACCTAACTCTCAAATTCTAAAGTGATATTATTACTTAAGATGTGTAGCTTGTTAAGCATTTGAACATCATAGTTGGATCTTGCGTTAGTAATAAGTGCATCAGACTCATGAGGTCTATCATGTCATTTTTAGACTCATGTCAGTTATAGGTGTGTATTGGTTAATGGCATCAATATGTTTGTCTATGATAATTTCCTCCTCTTTTGGTTCTAGAATGACTCCCCATTCATAGGACCATTAGATTCATCAACTGGATCTCTGGGAAAATGAAGAACATGTGTGAAATCAAGATGAATCCCCCAAGTAGGGTTTCCTTCTAAGTCTAATCAAAATTCATATTAATGAGAATCTATTTCAGAATCACTAGAGTGTCCCAAATATTCATCTATTGGATAGGTATACCTTCTTCTTCTTGTTTGTTTTAAAGATTGGTCAGTTCTTGTGTTGTGACTATCTCTTGTGCAAAAAGTATGTTCTTGTGTATCTACTATGTTGATTCCCTCCTTAGATTTATTTTCTTCATCAAGGTCTAAGATGTGTTGAGGTATATGTTCATAAGGAAAAATATCTATTGTGTCTGAATAATCACTGTCTAAATGATGTGTTTCTTCCTTTTGTTGAGTATCTGATGCAGGAGCATCCTGCATGTAAGAGAAATCTTGCATCACCCAAAAATATTTTTGGTTTCTTTTTAATAAGGGCTATCTTTTGTAGAGCTGCTATTTATGGAAACTTACTATTTTTAGTAAGTTGGTCATACAATCTTAGAATGTTCTAGCTTCATAGGTGGAGGTTCATTTTGGTCATATCAACTTGCCAGTAAAGTTTCATTGCCAGATCAAGTTTATTTTTAAAGATATTGAAAATTTTCAGTATTGGTAGCAGGGTACATAAACTTTGAACTCAGTTTTGAAGGCTTTAGAGGGCCTGAATGAGGTCAAAACTTTGGTTGACTAGAGCTTGTGCAAGTCAAGCAATTTAGAGCACCTTGCACCCTTTCAAAAATGGGGTCATAATAGTCAATCGAGTCAACAGGTGATGACTTATGGTCTCCAGAAGTTGGGCCACCTGAAAAGGCAGAAAATAAATTTCCTTCAAAATTTTTGTTTTGGTTTCAAAAGTTATTTTGAGCTGACTTTGATGTAATAAATTAAAAAATAAAATAATTCTAAGGTTGGTCAGCCTTAAGGGCTAAATTTCTAGAACCTTCTCGGGTGGTGGAAATTGCCTATATAAAGAAGGCTCGTAGTGTTGTCTAGGGCAATTCAGTAAAGATCTGGGTAATGATTTAAGGCTTTGTCTTACAGAATATTGTAAGGGAAATGCCCACGTGGCTTTTCATATTGTAATTCTAAATATTTGTAATTCCACATTTGTGGAGATAATAAGAAGCCCATTTTCTGTTCTTGCAAATTGTTGTTGTTTCTCTATTTCTGTTATGTGTTTGTAGTATTAAGGGGGGCACCCTTCATCAAGTGGTATTAGAGTAATAGTTCCTAGGTGTGTAAATAGATCACTGAATATGAGGCATTTTGCATCAGGACTGTCATTAGGGTTTCAATGTGCATCGCAAAATGCCTCCATGAAGGGAACGTGGAAAAAGAGCTGGTGGTGTGACACCTGAGGTTAGAGTGCTCTAGAGACAAGTGCAAGCATTGCAAGAAGAGCTTCATAGAGGAATGAAGCTGAAGAAGAAGGAAATTATGATTAAGAAGGAGAAGGCAAAATTATGAACAGAGAAGAAGAAAGACTTTTTTGGGCCATTTCCAAGATTGGAAAAAGACCTAAGATTGAGGTTCCCGCATTTTCAGGAAATCTTAACCTAGAGGATTTGATCGGATTGGATCAATGAATTAAAATAATATTTTGAGTATGAAGACATCAAGGATCCTGATCGGATCAAGTTTTCGAAGGCCAAACTAAAAGGTCATGCAAAGATCTGGTGGTAATAGATTCAATTGGAGTGAAATAGAAGAGGAAAGGATAAAATCACAAGATGGGATCAGATGGTGGATAAATTAAAGTGATAGCTCATTACTATTGATTATGAGCTTGACCTACTAAATAAAATGCAAAGTTTGAAGCAAGAAAAAAATTTGTTTAGGAGTATATGGAGGAGTTCTATCGAATCCTCATTAGAACAGGCCATGCGGAAGTTGATAAGGAGAAAGTTTCCCGTTACCTTAATGGGTTGAGGCTGAGCATTCAATAGGAGCTAAATTTGGTTTGAATGAATAGTATTGAAGAGGCATACTAGTTTTCCCTAAAAGTAGAGGAAAAGCTAAACAAGAAGTTTGAGAGTATACAAAATGGAAGAGGTCATGGTGGACGATCTGGTGGAAGGTCTTATGAAGGCCGAAATGAAGATCCAAAAAAGAAGAATGAGGCCAGTAGCAGTCAAAATCAGAGTGAAAACAATTTTAATAATTTCCATGATTAGAATAATAGAGATCTAATAGGAAGAGGAAAAGGACAAGGATCCAGAAGGGGAGGCTTCTATGGAACATGTTTTCACTATGGAGAAGAAGGTCATAGGGCATATGAATCTCCTCAATGCCAAGGAAGGACATATAGGAGAATTGAAGGCTATGCTAGAGTTGTACATGTAGATGAAGATGCCAGATCATCACATTCTGAAGATGCTAAAAGAGGATAAATACTAATTAACAGAAGAGCCCTACTGAGTGGTGAAAATGAACCTGAGCAAAGGAGGAGCCTGTTTCATACCAGGTGCAAGTATGAGGGTAAGTGTTGTGATGTGATTATTGATAGTGGAAGCACTGACAATCTGGTGTTTGAAGAGATGGTCACAAAGTTGAAGCTCAAGTGACATAAAAACCCGCATCCATATTGGATTTCCTGGGTGCAGGATGACCACAAGGTCATGGTCAATGAACAATGCCTAGTGAAGTTCAAGATTGGTGGATACCATGATGAGGTACTGTGTGATATCATATATATGGATGCATGTCATATGTTGTTAGGTAGACCATGATAGTTTGATAGACATGCTGTACATGATGGTTGTGCGAATACCTATTCCCTGACAAAGGATAGAGTGTGACATAAGCTAAAGCCATTGAAGGAAACAAAAGAAAAGGTATGTGGTAGTGCAAGAATAACTTTTTTTGATGGAAGAAAGTTCCTAGATGGTATGAGGCATGAGTATATATGTTTTTCTTTAATTCTAAAAGTTGGTAAAGAGGAAGTAGAAGATGTAGCTTTCTTGAATGAGTTTTAGGATATTGTATCCAATAATGCACCTGATGGATTACCACCAGTAAGGAAGATCAATCATCAAATGGATTTGATTCCAGGAGCTAGTTTACCAAATAAGGCAACACATAGTATGACACCAGTAGAAAGTGAAGAATTGAATAGAAAAGTACATGAGTTGTTATAGAAGGGGTTGATTCAGGAGAGTCTAAGTCCATGTGTTGTACCAAAAGTATTAGCACTAAAGAAGAATGGAGAATGGAGGATGTGTATAGATTCTAGAGCTATAAACAAGATCACAATCAAGTATATGTTTCCATTGCCACAAATGGATGATATTATGGACTCTTTGAGTGGAGCTATGTATTTTTTAAAGATAGATCTAAAGAGTGGATATCACTAGATTTGAATCAGAGAAGAAGATGAATGGAAGACTTCTTTCAAGAAAAAAGGAAGGATTGTATGAGTGGTTAGTCATGCCTTTTGGGCTAACCAATGCACCGAGCACTTTCATGCGGCTCATGAACAAGGTTCTGAAATAATTTTTGGGTAATTTTGTCATTGTTTACCTAGATGATATTTTGATCTTTAGTAAGACATTGGAGGAGCATATGATGGATATTTATATGGTGTTTGAGAAGTTGAGGAAAGAGAAATTGTTGATTAATTTGAAGAAGTGTAGTTTTGTGAAAAAGGAGTTAGTGTATCTGGGATTTGTAGTTTTAGCAAAAGGTCTAAAAATGGACCCAGAGAAAGTGCAGGCTATCCTTGAATGGCCTAGTCCAAGGAGTGCTACTGAGGTAAGATCTTTTCATGGTTTGGCTAGCTTTTATAGAAATTTTATTAGAAATTCTAGTATTATTTGTGGACCCTTGACTGAAACAATGAGAGGGGATAGAAAAGAGTTCAAGTGGACTACTGGAGAAGATATGAGTGTTAAACTATTAAAATAGAAAGTTATAGAACAACCAATTTTAGCACTTCCAGATTTTGGTGTTTCAAGTAGATTGTGATGCTAGTGGTACTACAATAGGAGCTATTATGAGCCAAGAAGGTAAACCTCTTGCTTATTTCAGTGAGAAGTTGAATGATGCCAAGAGAAAATATTTTGTTTATGATCAAGAATTTTATGCTATAGTTCAGCCATTGAAGAAGTGGAGACACTATCTACTTCCTAAGGAGTTTTTTTTGTATACTGATCATCAAGCTTTGCAATATTTGAATAGTCAAGGAAAGTTGAATCAAAGGCATTTGAAATGGGTTGTGTTTTTGCAGAGTTATACATATGTTTTGAAACACATGAGAGGAAAGTCTAACAGGGTTGCAAATGTGCTTAGTAGAATGAAAATATTGATGATAGAGATGTAGATTGAGGTGGTTGGGTTCAAGGAACTCAAGAATTTGTACCGAGAGGATCCTAATTTTGGAGAAGCTTGTAAATAACTTGTTACTCTAGACATAACGAAGTGGTTGGATTTCATCATCCAAGAGGGTATGCTATTCAAAGGGAGTCAGTTGTGCATTCCATGAAGTTCTATGAAGGAGAATCTCATCAAGGAGAAGAATAGCGAAGGGTTGGCTGGACATTTTGGTCGAGATAAAACCCTTTCTTTGGTTAGTGAGAATTATTATTTTCGATAATTGCAACAAGATGTCAAGAAGTTTGTATAGAGTTGCAGAGTATGTTAGATGGTGAAAGGAGTGAAGTAGAATATAGGGCTGTATCAGCCATTACATGTACCAAAGAAGCCTTGGGAGGATATTAATATGGACTTTGTTCTTGGTTTACCAAGGACTCAGTGGGGACATGATTCAACTTTTGTGGTGGTTGATAGATTTTTGAAGATGGCACATTTCATTCCCTGCAAGAAGACTAATGATGCAGTTCAAGTAGTAGAATTATTCTTCAGAGAAGTAGTGAGAATACATGGTTTTCCAAAGAGCATAGTTTTAGATTGAGACACTAAGTTTGTTGGATATTTCTGGCACACATTATGGAAGAAGTTGAAAATAGATTTGAAGTTCAGTTCATCATATCATCCATAGACTTATGGATAGATAGAGGTGGTGAATAGGAGTTTGGGGAATTTTATGAGATGTTTGGTTGGAGATAAGCCAACAAGATGGGATTTGATTTTACCACTGGAAGAATTTGCATACAATAATTTTGTCAACAGGAGCACTGGTAAATCACCATTCCAGATTATATATGGAAGTATTCTTAGAAATACATATGATTTGAGGAAGATAGATAAAGGAGAAATAATTAGTGCTGAAGCTAAGGATTTTGTAGAACATTTGAAGAATATGCACGAGAAAGTGAGGAAGCACATCACCAAGATGAATGCATAGTATAAGGCTAAGGAAGATGAGAAAAGGAGGCATAAATAATTTTAGGTTACAGATGAAGTCATGGTTCATTTGCAGAAGGAGCGATTTCTAGTTGGTACTTACAACAAGCTGAAAATGAAGAAGTTTGGGCCATGTAAGATACTAAAGAAGCATCATTCAGGAAATATCTATGAGGTTGAGTTGCCTATTGAGTTGAATATTTCACTAGTATTTAACATCTCAGATTTGACAGAGTATCATGAAGGAGGTGTTGAAGATGAGATCACAGAAGAATAGTGGAGTATTCCAACAACTAGTTTAGCTACCAAGGCTATTGAGGATATACTGGACAATCATGTTGGCAGAAGCACAAGGAACAGGACATATGAAGAATATCTGGTCAAATGGAAAGGATGACCTGTTGAGGATTCATCACAGCTGATAATGGAGTAGGTTAACCATCTTGGTTTTCCTCTTCACACCTAAGACATGACGGGGTCACTTCTCAAATTACCCTAGGTGTCTGATGCAAGAGCATCCTAGGTGTAAGAGCAATCTTGCATCACCCAAAAATATTTTGGTTTCTTTTCAATAAGGGCTATCTTGTGTAGAGCTGCTATTTATGGAAAATTACTATTTTTAGTAAGTCATTCATTGGATCTTAGAAAGTTCTGATTTCACAGGTGGAGGTTCATTTTGGTCATATCAGGCTGCCAGTAAAGTTTCATTGCCAGATGAAGTCTAGTTTTGAAGATATTGAAAATTTTTGGTATTGGCAGCAGGGTACAGAAACTTTGAATTCATTTTTGAAGTCTTTAGAGGCCCTGTATGAGGTTAAAACTTCGGTTGATTGGAGCTTGCACAAGTCAAAAACTATAGAGCACCTTGCGCCCTTTCTGAACTAGGATCATAATAGTCAATCGAGTCAACAAGTGATGACTTATGGTCTCTAGAAGTTAGGCCACCTGAAATGGTAGAAAATAAATTTCCTTCAAAATTTCTATTTGGGTTTCAAAAGTTATTTTGATCCAACTTTGATGTCATAAATTGAAAAATAAAATAATTATAAGGTTGGTCAGCCTTAAGGGCTAAATTTCTGGAACCTTCTCGGGTGGTGGAAATTGCCTATATAAAGAAGACCTATAGTGTTGTCTAGGGCAGTTTGGGGTAGATCTGGGTAATGATTCAAGGCTTTATCCTATAGAATATTATAAGGGAAATACCCATGTGGCTTTGCATATTGTAATTCTGAATATTTGTAATTCTACATTTGTGAAGATAATAAGAAGCCCATTTTTTGTTCTTGCAAATTGTTGTTGTTTCTTTGTTTCTATTATGTGTTTGTGGTATTAAGGGGAGCACCCTTCATCAGTATTTGTCCCTCGTTATATTTGTTCTATGATATGTGTAGAGTTTCCACTGAGATGGAAAGGTTTCATTTGATAACCTATTCATGTAGTATCATTGTTTGTCCTCCCACAATGTTCATTAGGTTTGATGATACCTTTGCCTCTTGTTCCTAGAGGTCCTTTTCTAGTGTATCCCATTTTAGACATTAGCTCAAGTTTCCTAGTCTGTATGATTTTGAAGGAATCTTAGGTTATTTAGAGTCACACTTTTGAACTATTTTTCATTGAGACTCATCTTTGTATAACCAAGCTAATTTAGCCTCCTCCTCATCTCATTCTTGTTTAGGTACTTGTTTTGTAATGAAAGTCCCATCAAAGATGACATGTAATTCCTTAGGTGTTGGTTTCATTTTCTCTGAAGGTTGTCCATAAGACTCCAGTGAAAGTGGGAGAGATGTAAGAGATAGAACTGGTCTGATTGTGTATTCTCCCATACTGGTATCTTTGATTTTGACCTCTTTGGCTACACCTTCCATCTTGGATGTGGATGCTATGTCACTCTATTTTGTGGAAGATTCTCTATTGTTTGGAACAAGTTTTTCAGCACTTCACTTCAAATTATTGCAAGATGTTGATGTATTTTTTGGTATTGTGACCTCTACTCCATCATAGGGAAACTTGACACATTGATTTTATGTTGATGGAATAGCTTGCATGTCATGAATACAGGGCCTTCCTAAGAGAATGTTATAGGCTAGTGGGAGGTCTAATGCCTGATAAGTGATGCTTCTAATGACAGGTCCTGTTCTAATAGGTAAAACAATGACACCTTCTGAAGATCTTTCTTGCTCGTCATATATTTTATGGTTATTTTATTTTTAGGATCAATAGCATCTTCTGACAATACATGCTTGACGCGATGATTTTGGATCATGACCTCAATATGCAATTGTTGGTTATGTGGATGAATCAGTGAATTGTCATCTTCCTCTAAAAAGGATATGTATTGAGGAGAGGTTAATTGTCTCACCATAGTTTTGAAATGATCAAGATCAAGATTTTCAATAATATTAGAACCAATGAGAGCTTTGTCCAGGACTGTACGATGAGCGGGAGAAATCTGAAGTAACTCAAATATAGAGATCTTGGCATTAGTGCGTTGTTGTTGTTGGATAATGTTGTCAGATATTGTTCTCAACTCTTTATAATTGAAATATTTAGGTGTAGTTTATTATTTATATGTAGATGCAAGATTGAATAGTACCTTCATGGTGTTTGATGAACTTGAGTTTGGTCCTGGAAGTGTTACTTGAGCTTGAGATTGAGTGATTGTGTTGACTGATTTGTTATCTTTGTCCTTTGTGACAATGGTGATGACATTACAATGTTGAGATGTGCATGGATCTACCATGTTGATGAAATAATTGTTACCAGAGTAAGTGTAATTGACCTTAGCACCCATGTTTGGTTTGGAAGATAATGATTCTCATTGATTATGCTTTGGAAATTTTTTTGTGAATATTGTAAAATCATTATTGGATTTATGGTTCTCAATCATAATTTATCTAGTGTCAATTTTGTCTTGAATAAGATGCTTTAGATGCATGCAATTATTTGTTTTATGACCCTTGTTCCAATGAAAGACACAAAAATCGGTCTCTTCCCACCACTTAGGTTTGACTTCTGGATCATATGGTTTTATCTTGGGTAATGTGATGATATTGTTTTCCAGTAGAGTTCTCATGGAAGAATCTACAGACTCACCCCAAGGAGTGAACTCACATTTTGGTTTTGTAACCCATGGTTTAGAGTCATTTAAATTTTTAGAAGGTTTTGTTGTCTTTAGTTCTAAAGCTTTTATGGCTTGAGTGTCAATTTTGAGGCTAAATTTTGGTGCTTTGGGTGGAGTACTAATGTGATCAACAATATCATCTATAACAATATTTTTGTTCTTCTTCCAGAATTTGACTTTATCTTTTTTATTTGAACTAGAACCTAAATCATACTTGTTTTCTTTATGAAATGATATATCTCCCCTGTGAACAAGTACTTCCTCTATTTTTATGGCACTATCTACCATTTTGTCAAATGAGGTATGATTTTGCATCTGAAGATGATAATTGATTTTTGGGATCAGATTATTGATGAATATTTCCAGTTTCTCATTTTCTAGAATTTCTTGAGCAAAAAGAGAGAACTTCTTCCTCCTACATTTGAGGAAAGTCAAGAAGGGTTCTCCTGCCTTCTATTTCAAGCTATAGATATCGATCATGGTGACCAGATATTGGATGTTATAGGAGTATTGTTGATATAATACTTTGATCAACTCCTCAAAAGTTTTGATTTTTGGAGGTATTTTGGAGAACCATTTGATGGCTTCTCCTCCCAAATATCATGGGCAAAGATGCATTAAGTATGTTTGTTCATGCATGAACTCCATGGATAAAGTGAAAAGTTCTCTAACATGATCTTGAGGATCTGAATTTCCTTCATATTTGTCATACTTGGGTAGTTCCACTCCTTTAGTTAATTGTGGCATATACAAGCTCCAATCAAATAGAAATAGACATAGGGCATCCATAGAGAATTCCTTGGGTTCTTTCTCTTTTTCCATCTTGTTAAGCTTGACTTGCATAGCATGCATTTGTTTCATCATAGATGTGATAGGGGTGTCTTCCTCTTGTGTGATGATATCTTCGACATTGAAGTTGTGAGGAAGTTTGGCTCCTTGTCGTGCCAATTCAAGGAAGTATGTCTCTTTGTCTTCTTGTAAGAAGTGTTTCATAATTTTCTTAAAGAGATCATCATCTCAGTATTGTGAAATTTCTAAAGGTGTGTGTTCTTGATTCCCCCCTTCATTAGAGTTGTGACCTTGTGAGCCATGACTAGCTTCTCTTTGAGATATGGCAACATGTTTATTGAGATCTTATGTTGATTCAAGAGGGGCTGTGTGAGCTCTTTTGAAGCAAAATTTTTTGAGTTCGTCTTCTTTGTAAAGATATGGATCGTATGGTTGATGAAGAGGCTGAATAATAAGAGAAGATGAAGGTGATGTCTTTGGTTCTTCTCTTGGTTTTCTATGTGAGGAAGCTCTAGTTTCCAATGTTAACCTTTAGGTGAATCTTGGAGCAAGATAAGACAAACTGGATGAAAATATTACTTGGGAATAATCGAGTGACGAAACCTTGTCAATATTAGATAGGATTGTTGATGCAAAGATAGATTTGGCATAAGTGAAGGATACTATGCCTAAGATGTATGGGTAGATGCCCAAAAGATGGTGGAAATGAATTTTCAACACTTAGACTTTGATAGATCAAGGTTTTTTTGACAAGGTTTTTGACATAGGATGATACTTGTTTCAGATTTAATTTACAAGATGATGAATCAAGCACAATAGATCACTTTGGGAAAATGGAATGGATTTTTGTTTCTCTTCTCTATAAATGACATAGTGAAGTTTCTGATAGAATTCTGATAAAAGCTGAAAGTTGACTAGGTTTCTATCAAAATTAGGATTTTCTGACAATTTTTTGTAAACTATCATACGATAGTATCCAAGCTCATACGACATAAAATGGGGTCTGGTAGGACACTTGCAAAATCTCATACAATAATTGATACTAGGGATTATTTTTGCATGTGATTATTGACAACTCTCGTACAATAATATATAGCTTTTTGTATGACACTTGGGGATTCTAATATGATAGTCATAGGAAATGAGCAATTGTCGTATGATAATTGATAGGTAAGGATGAAACTTGACATCAGAAAAGGGTTTTTGATTCAATTTTTCAAGTTTTTGGTGTTTTTCGGTCTTAGTTGGTGTTTCAAGTTTTTTGACCAATTTTCAAGATCTGTATTTTGGATTATTTGAGGATGTTTAACATAGCAATAGGCTCACAATCATAGAAAACACGTGAGAACTGATTCAAAGAATCAAACACACCTAGCTTAGCCTAACTAGGAGAAGAGATTTATTACTTTCTCATTGAATTAGGAATACACTGAATGACTCCTTAGAATATGGTGATCCAATAACACATAATGAATGTTGAAGCCTATATTAGCCAAGTTCAAGTGTCAAGGAGGGCTTGATATGATGAGTGTCTTGGGGTGATTACTATTCACCTTGCACAATCACTACAAATCCTTCAGAGGTAGATCGATAGAAAACTATCTTAGAATTTTAATCGAGGCATCCATTCACAACTATCTCCCATAGTCTTGCAAGCAAGATTGAGGCTATTAACCCTATGAGTACTCAAACATGTGTAGTCTCACAAGAAAGATTCAAGTGGCTCCACTCTATACAAAATCCAAGAATGTAATTCATGGAATGAATCCAAGGCAAAAGTGCAGCTATGTCTTACGAGGCTTTAACCTCAAGGAAGCATCAAATTTTGTAGTGGGGTGGAAGAGTCAGCTTAAGACTTGTCGCCAATTAGGTCATTCTCGGGAGCTTTTTACCTCGTCGGAAAGCCCTCTAAAGGATTAAATAAAATGTGAGGTTGAGGACCATAGGATCAAGGTTTCTAATTCTCTTAAATAGAAGAGCATAATCCCCTAAGGTTGTCCTTTTCCCTATCCATCCAGAGAAAATACGTACATTGCCAAGTGGGAGATACCTTCTGGGTTTTTGATTCTGTGAAAATAGAAGAGAATAATCCCCTCAATATCTACCACATGTAATATGATGCACGTAACTAATTATCTATATGCCTATAGAAAGAGATTTAACCAAACACAATATTTGCTGGATGAAGATTTTGGCAACCTGCAAAACCACACATCAGAAATTTTTATTGAATTAGCTTTCTTTGGTCAGCGATTTCTGAAAGGGTTTCCTACAAAAAAGGATTTAGATGAAAAGACAAGAATAGGCCAAAAGGTAGGTTTCAATGCTTAGGTATTCATCTCTCATCCTGCAAAAAAGTGTTAGGCTATCTCAAACAGTCATGCACCAAAAAATAGTAAATATTAGGATTAGCAATCAATCAAATTTAAGAGCAGAACTTCAAAAATTGATTGCAAAAAAACTATATGATAATTGAAATTTTGGTATGAAATGTTGTACGATAATATAATTCAACCCATAGGACACTTCAGATATGATACAACAATGTGTACATACATATAGGACAATTGAGCTCTGATACAATAATGTATTACAACCAGTATGACACTTTAGAAATGTCACCTGTCGTGCGATAGATATAGACTTCTGATACGAAACTCATCAATTGTCATATGAGATTATACATAAAAACTTCCAAAACTGTGAATTTGATGAAAATGATTAGAAAATTGATGAAAACTAAAAATGTGAAACCCAATATCGGGCCCCACGGTGGGTGCCAAAAACCTATGTGTGAAAATTGTACATGTTTAGAAGACAACACTTCAGTAAAACATTATTGATCAATGATAACAAAATAAGAAATTGAAAGATATATCATTAATCAGGTGATTTAATACCTTCTAGTAGATGTGAGTATAGTATTCTCATATTTTGACCAAGATCAGTGACAATGCAATGCCTAAACGAAGGATTTGAATATAAAAAACAATGAAAATAGATGCAAGATTAATCTATATTTTTATGATTTTCAATGCAATTAACAATGTAAGCTAAATGAAATTGATCTAAAAACTTTATATCTAGATATGAATCCAAAAACTAGAAAATAATGATAGCAATGAATCTTAAAAGGATGCACAATCTCACAAGAACTCGATAGTATAGCATTGTTGTTCTCAAAATTATACCTCCCTATTCTGAAGGACTGAAGCCTATTTATATAGAAATCTAGGATTGAGAAGTCATGGAAAGCCAAAAATCACTCTCTAATTAACTCGAATTGATTGGTGAGTTATCAGGAAATTAGAAACAGATATCTAGTAAAATCATGCAACTTAGCTTTTTAACTCATAATTGGAAGTTGAGATCACTCTAATCTTCTTATCAACTCACAATCACATATTGAGTTTAGAAAATTAACAAATTGAATCCAATAGTTGATTTTGAGGTTATTTTCTTTTCTGATTTTTGCCATAGATAATTATGAGTTTATTTAATTTTCCATGTGTTTTATTCTCAACTTAACTGAGTTAATCAATTAAATAAATGATTTATGGGTTAATCAATTATTAAATCAAACTTTATTCAAAATTATATTATTAAATTTGACAATTTTGATTTTAATCAATTAAATGAATATTTAATCAATTATTATTGAGTTTTTTATTTATTATCAAATTAACAATATTAATTAAGAATAATGTTAATTACATCTAAATAAATTAATTAAGTGGCCAAATTAAGTTGAATTAATTACATATTTATCATACTTAATCAGCTGCACTTAGGATAAATAAAATAATATCATTTATCACCAAATAATATTTAATCAGAGATAATTAAGATAGATTAGGATTATTTAGGAATATTCCTTAATGCGGAATTTTAATAGAATCTATTAGGGTCTTGTTGATTTGATGTGCAAATGTGCCTTAGGTTAGGTCTTTTAGGTTGATTTCAATCGATCTGTTAATTTAAGAGGTTAATGGTACTGAAGCCCATTTTCAGGGTATTATAGTGCTACATAGATTATGTACATTATGATAAAATAATTCTTTACATTAACGATTTTGTAAATAAATCTACTTCTAGAATTTTTATTTTTATTTTTGGTGAAATTTTGATATTTATATTAATAAAAAACTGGTTAAAAAAGGGCTCCTGGAGAAAGAACCAGTGAAGAAAAACTTCGTTCATTACCCATATTACAAAAAAGAAAAAAGACCTGCAGATTTACTTGTCTTCATGGCCCTGACAAAAACCCATAAAGGGCCTAACTTGTTTTGAAAAAATTCACCCATAACCCAATACCCCTACAAAAACTAAAGGGATGGATATATGCAATAATCCATGACCCTTTTGATATAATTTTCATTAATACAACCATGACAGGGTGGACATATGCAATAATCCACTATAATTTTGAAGCAAATTACATTGATAGAAGAACCTGAATACAACCATGGAAAAATAGACTAACCCCCCATACATCAAATTTTGCAATGCTACAACTAATAGGCTCAAAATTATGAGTATAGTTAATAGATTATCAAAATAGACAACATAGTGAAGCTGGTGAAAGATAACCCCAAAATACCATTGGAAGATGGAACTGAATAATGAATTGAGACAATGAAGAAGAAGCTTGTCATCACGAGAAGATAAAAATGGTAGGAAACTACAAAGAGAAATCACTTGCACCAAAATGTGAGTAACCAAAGACCTGCAAATGAGACAGAGGAGAAAAAATCAAGAAAGCCACTTAATCCTAAAATTGCTGAGTGTCATCCTCAAGGTGAGGCAGATGAGAGAAGAACAAAGAACTCCATAGCCTGTGAGCTTTCCCAAGAATGGAGGAAGAAGCCTCAGAATTATCAAGTATAAGGTGTCATGGAGAGGAAAGTTCATCTCTACCCGGTTCCAGTGCATTTACCAGCCCTGCTTCTGGTAAGGGCACTAAAGAAATACAGGGAACTGAATTAGAGGCTCTATCCTCTTATGCAGATGCATGCAAGTTAGGAGAGATTTGCATGAGCTACAACATTAGAGTGACCTGTGAGACCCAAAATAGCATAAGTCTTAGCAAAGGATTTCCCTCGATAAGAATCATCAATAGAGTTTGTGTTTAGAACAATATTCAAAGGCAAAATGCAAGATGAGGATATGCAATCCCTAATAGCCCCATAAATCATTAAAAACTTATCTAAGTTTAATAGTAAGTGCTGAGAAAAGATATCACCAATGCTTTCATCACCCTACCAGAGATTATACCCTTGAACAACAAACAACAATTTATCATTTTGAAGAAATTTTGGCTGAATTATCTCATTTGCCACATGAAGTAACAATGACCAAGATTGTGAGAGATCAAAAAAAATAGAACTGAAGATAGATAGAATTTGGGATGGCAATATAATTCTCCTAAATCGCGGAGAGAGGATAGATTCCCCAATAAGCTGATGAATACACCTACAACATTTCACATAGTGGACACAAAACATAGAGTCTAATAGTTCATCAAATATCTTCCCCTCAAACGGAACCTCCAAATCATCAGGTATAAGAGAAACTCTCAAATTTAGGGGCCTAAATTCATCGACAAATCTGGAAAGATCCATAGCATCAATAAAGGAAGGACGAAGGTTCACTAGAGAATAGCACCAAAATAAATAGAAGTCCATATGCATATATATAGAAAACATATGAGATGAATGAAAAGAATAAATCATTATTATTTCAAAGCAAGGATAGCTAATGACTCAAAAATCATGCCAAAATAAGAACTAATTAATCACCAATAAATGGCTAGATATTAGCAATCATAGGCATGAGGGATATATGGAAAAAATATTGCCACAAAGATTACCAAATTTTGTACCTACTACGTATCCCAACAACAAGAGATCTATTCAGCAAGTGAAATAAATGATTAGCATAAGGGCCCTGGCCAAGAAATGATTGAATCAAAACTCAAATACCCAATGTATGGGAAAACCATAATGAAGTAGACACCCCCGTAAATGTGACATACTACTCAAAGAAAGGTTTTATGAAGTGATTCAGAGTTGATTAAATAAAAAATGGAGGGTTAAGTCTTTGGAGAAACAAGGGGCGAGGAGAAAGATATTTGAAGGCCCTCCGAACCCAACTTTGAAAGTGCATCTTCCAAGTTATTTCCCTCTCTATAGGTGTGAGAGATATAACATTTAGAAAGAGAGTCTAAAAGGGTCCAAGTTTTATTTAGGATGTAAAGAGTATGTTGGGAAAAGGCACTCCTAGAAATGCAAACATTAATGATTATCAAGGAGTCACCTTCAACATGAAGAGACTTAAAATTTTACTTTTTGGTAGTGGAAATACCAAACAACAAAGCATAAGCCTCTGCTAAGTTATTGGTTCCATGGGGAATAGGGTGGGCCTCAAAATATAAAGTAGAGCTAGAGCAATATCAAAGAGAAAAGCCTATACCTGATGATAGTGGGTTTCCTTTGGAAGAGCCATCAAAGTTAAGCTTAACAAAATCTTGTTGAGGAGGAGTCCATTTGGTTTGGGACCTAATTGAAGATACATCTTTAGGGGATAGAGGAAAGGGGAGGGATGGAAAAGATAAACCCTTAAAATTTTTTGAAATAAAATTATCCCATGACGAATATGTCTGGGCACCCTTGAATTTGCAAGAGTAGGCATTAGTAACTTCAACAATAGATTTTTCTAAATTAGCCACTATAGAGTCAAAAGAAGAGGGCTGAGAACGAAAAATCCTCTTATTCCTCTCCCACCATATAGACCATAAGACCAGCACTGGGCTATAAATCCATAAGGAGTAAAATATTGATTTATGGGAAGAGATAGGCCAAGATTGAAACAAAACCCAAACTAAGAGGGTGGTCCCACAATAGTGTGTCCCACTTTTTAAGACATGCTGATTTTTGCTGAAATAACATATTTTTAATAAAATATGACGATTTAAGCCTTCAGAGGTTCTATTTAAAGGAATTAATTATAAATGGTTAGCTCAAAGCCTCTTAGATTAAAAAAATATTGATATAACATCTATACTCCTCATTCATACCTACAATGGAGTCTCCTTCACAGCTATTAAAATGCTGTCAAAAATCACTTCAACTTTATGTTTTGGTAGATCAAATGAATCCATTTGAAAAACCTATCTACGTAGTATGATGCTATTCGGAACAAGCTTTCTAATAAATATAATTTTAATACATATTAAGTTCATTATCACTTTTAAATATTACTTTAACTAAACATAGGTTGTTTGGTCATTCAATAACCTGTCTCTTCAAGACTTTGGGAAAAATAGCAAATTACAAAATGAAATTATGAAAAATATGTAGGAAAAGAGTATTTGTGTTACATTTCTATAAAAAAAAAAATAAAAAATGAATTTTGATATACACAGATCAAGTTAGAGCGATCCAAGTGACCTTATGTCTACATTACAATTACTATCATTTTAGAACTTAATAAACTATGAAATATTGACCCAAAATGAATGAAACAAATTGCATGCTTTAGATATTGAAGTTACAAATATAATCTCTAACGAATTACATCGTTATCATGTTTTTAAAAAAAAATATGTTGATCCAAGTGACAATAACTCCTTAAAAACACATTTTTTCACACAAACCACTTTTTAAAGGAGAAGGAAAAATGAATTTAAATGAATTTAAATTTTTTTAAAATATATATATATATATATTTATAAACTAGGAATAAAATTCTAAAAGACTCTAGTTTACATCATCTTCAAATTCCTAATAGTTTTTCGGCAACAAATGTTCGAAAGTGAAGTTTTTTCTTAGAATGTTGATCTTTGTATCAAAGTTGGCCAAAAAGTGGGACACACTATTGTGGGACCACCCAAGAGAGGAAGGGGCATAGAAAAATTCAATTTCTACAAAAGGAACTGCCAACATAATTGAGCCAAAGGACAATTTAAAAAAAGGTGAGATCAACAGACTCTGGCTCTTGGTTACAGATAACACATTGGAAAGATCCTATAATATTAAGCCTAGCTAATCTCTCACTAGTAAGAACTCTCTTTTTGAAGACTAACCAAGTAAAGAAACCCACCTTGGGGAGAACAATAGGGTGCCAACAAAAAAGAAAGGCTCTATGTTTGGCAGCATTATTTTGTAAAGATTGAGCTAATTCATATCCCTGCTTGACAGAATGACAACCATTTGCGAAACGGGCCCAAAAAGATGATTTGGTTCTTTGGAGAAGAAGATTACCTTTTGTAGAATCAACCGATTTGCACTAGAGGCCTTATGATCATCAATTGGAAGGTTATGGAAATCTTTCCAAATAACTAGACCTGAATGAAGATGAACTGCAGAGACATAATCAATCAGCAAACAACCCCAATTAGTGGAAGCAATTTCCCAAATATCATGAAATGAGTCAAGGGAATTCAAGGGAGGGAAACTATTCCATGAGTTGAGCCAAAAGTTAAATGACTCTCCATTATTCACTTCCTAGGAGACATGTGAGGTAATGGTGTGTCTAGAGTTCATCATAAAATTCCAAATGGAAGATCCTTTTGGAGGATTAAGGGCTGAAATAACCCTAGAGGGGTCTAGGTTATCTAAATATTTCTGTTGCATTAACTGACACCATTTAATAGTAGGATGGGAATACATTTTCTAGACTAGTTTACCACCAAAGGCCATATTTCTATTAGAAATATTATGAAGCCCTACTCCTCTAGAAGATGGAACGAGAGACATGTCAGACAAAGAGACAAGAGGAATTTGTTTTGACCCGACATGTTAGATGTCCATAGAAATTCCTTGATGAGAGTCTCAATTTCATTGAGAACTAATTTTGGAGCTTGCAAGACTGAGAAGTAGTAATTAGGAAGTGCTGATAAAACCATTTTAATAAGGTGAACTCTCCCTAAAAGAGACAACCACCTAGCCTTCCAAGCAACTACTTGGGCCTTGATACGATTAATAAGAGACGGCCAATAGGAAGGCTTATGCTGCCCTACAAAGAAAGGGATACCCAAATAGGTAGAAGGGTGTTCATCTAAAGAGAAGCCAAGAATGCTAATAATCTTGTCAGAAATCTTAGGATTAATATTAAAAGTATATATGTTTGATCTATGGACATTGATTCTTTGACTAGAAACATGAGAATATAAATCCAGAACCTTTTTAACTTGCTTATATAGAAAATATTTTATGTATATCACATGTTAAGATTTAATGATCTTTTTAACTTGCTTATATAGAAAATATTTTATGTATATCACATGTTAAGATTTAATGATCCTATAGAATATCGAATGGAGGTGTTTTTAAAACATCTTAGGTCACATGTGATCCTAATGTTAAGCTTGAATTGGTAAGGATAATAACAAGTTTATCTGAGTACACCATTCTTTGTGCTCCTACTAAGTAGATCTATAGTCTTGGTCAAAGCATGCAATTTATGCCGATTATTGTATCATTACGAATTTGATCCTATGTTATCTATCTCTTTTTCCTTGAACACACATTTGGGTTTCCATAAAAAGGATAAGTATTTCTACAATTTTCAAATAAAATTCATAGGAAAACTATTATTAGTGCACAACATGAATATACAAGTTATGATAAGTATTTCTACAATTTTCAAATAAAATTCATAGGAAAACTATTATTAGTGCACAACATGAATATACAAGTTTTAAAAGTGTTTCAACCTATATACAAGATACCATATGTAGATTTAAGAAAAATGTCATTTTTTTAATGAATCATGATACGATACTATGTTGCATACATGGAATCTTTTTTGCCAACAATCTAAAGATGAACGCCCTAATGATCTTCTTTCTTTCTTATCTTTCCAATTCCTATTCTATTCCTCCAACCATGTTGAACAGGTATTCCTCATCTCTAGACATCTTACATGCTCTCGGTACCTCATCTCTAGACATTTTACATGCTCTCGTCATATAGTAGCAGATAGAAAAGTATAACAACAAAATTGAGAGAAGAGGGAAATGGCATTTCAAAGCTTTGTATTTACACTCATTACTCTAACCCTATTTATTTTGTAGTCTCTCCCACATTCACACTATTAGAGGGTACTTCACTATGAAATGTCAAGGAAACTTTAGTTTTTTGTATAGCGGATAGGTGCTATACAAAGATCCACACGAAGTATTCTTTCCAAGTGACTAAACCCTTCTTGAAGTTATAGTGAACTTCTTCCATGTAGTGGTAGTTGAAGACCCTAGGTCTTATTATTCTTTATTTAAAACATCTTATGGTGCCTATGTCAAATAAGTTTAAGCGGATACTAGTTGCATTGGAAAAATAAAGCTAACTTAGTGACCTTGAGCTAAAACTATGAGTTCTATTTTTAAGACTAAAGTTCATTTCTTCCAGATGAATTAGATTAAGAAATTATTTAGAACACATAAACTTACTTTAGAGATTTCATCGCAATAAATATAAATGCACACTTATAGTAATCACAAGTCCATGTAACATTATCTATAGGTTGTGACAGATATAGGGATCAATGATGTGCTTGTCAAGAGGGGCCTAAAGCTCAGTTAGTAGAGCACTTCATCAACATATGGAAGTTCCTAAGTTATATTCTTAGCGAGTGCTCTCTTATTGGAAGATAATTTTGACATTGTTTGATAAATCTGTAAAGGAACATCTATTAGGAGATTATTGATGGTTGATTATTACCTATTTATAACACTATCATTCCAATAATTTTGACATTGTTTGATAAATCTGTAAAGGAACATCTATTAGGAGATTATTGACGGTTGATTATTACCTATTTATAACACTATCATTTAATATGAAGAGGTATCTTTGAACCAAATTCCATGTTCATATTATTGATATATAAAGAATCTCAAATCAAATGCCCCTTATGACCTCATTTCATCACTTACTTTAAATTATATCCTTAAATATTAGAAATGTTACATACGAGTCCTTTTAGAACCATCTATGTTGATTCTTTTGTTTGTTGCATTGCATGTATTTTTATTCATAAGAAATAACCATGCGCCCTCTTTGTATTTTATATTGTAGTATTTTCAATATTTTAAACAAATTTTTGTCTTGAATAAATATTTTTTATAAATTAAACAAAATTTAAATTAAATTAAAAGCATCCCTTGCATGTATATAAAATATAATAAATATAATATTTAATTCAAGAACATCTGAGAATAATGTTGCATCATTTTAAAATATTTTATTTTTCTTTGTTTATTTATTTATAGATTTTTTTAATAACATTCCAATCATAATTCAGACACCACAAAAGCTACTACACTTCACCAAACCTATATATCTCACATCACAATTATGAATAAACATTTGATACCCAGTCCATCGTGTCACATCAAATTTTAAAAGTTTTTTATCATTACAAAATTATAATTTGATTTTTGACATGTTACCATGCATAATAAAATAACTTCTGGTTTTAATATTCAAGTCTTGTGGCATCTTTGAAATCATTGCACAATAAAGATATTATTTATAGATTTATTGAACGTAGGAGAGCTTATGGTATGAACTACATTGAGCCATCATCATGACATTCAGTTTAGAAATATTCTTGAATTAACATTAATATTGTATTACAATGTTATCTATTTTTTTTGAAATCAGTAAAAAACTATAGTCAATTATATTAAAACTGTAAAGTTCAAGATATACATATACTTAGAAAGAAACTAAAGATCAACCGTGTCTGAGAAACAAAAGCTAAATCTATGAATACCAAAAAGCTATAAAACCCCAAGAACCTAGAAATATTAACTTCAACTACAAATGAAACTGACAATCACTCAAGAAACAAAATGAGTGATCTCAACTGTCCAAGCGAGTACTAACCATACCATTATATCATTTGAAATGTTCATCTATACAGTTTGTAAACTAATATTACCCAAAACAAAACCAGAGAGCTTGAATCCCCATGAAAATTATCCTTATCTGGAAGGCCTTGAAGATGATCTTGCTGTTAAACTTCCACCAGCACTTCGTCGACTTCCTAGGCTGCTCCTTCCATCTTCATTTGTCCTCTGAATGTTGACTGTGGATTATCCCCTCTGCTCTTTAATTCTCCTGATCTCCTCGGATATTTTAATGCTACGTCTTCCGTTGCCCAATCTGAGTCTCAATCCAATATTCTGTGCATTCTCATCTCCGCCTCTGTCTCAAAAACTAGATTTTCTTGTTTAAGAAAATCTCTGCTCTAGAATAGCCCTTCATTGTGCCGAAGTTTTACATAAAATATACTCAATTTGTAATCCGAGAACTAAGGCCAACGTGTCTAAAGCGCAGTTTTACACTTTATGATTGTAACTAATAAAGATCATATTACTACTTTTTCCCACAAAGTAATTTTCAATCAGTCTACATAATTGAATAATCCTTCGTTAAATTACATGAGCACCACTAATGAAAAAACTAGTAAGGCAAAAACCAAAGCTTTTTAATTTGGATTCACTATTGACACACTCTTAACGCAGTAACATGGCCAAGACTCGAAATCAGAAGTGACAAAAATTTGTTTGTTTTTTTATTGGGTGTAGATTTAACCGGTCGTTTCATGTATGGCATGAATCTGATTATTTATTGGGAAACCATTTAAAAATTATGTGGAAACCATTTAAAAACTATGCAATCACATGGGTTTGAAGGTTTTTCCATTGGCTCCAAGCGAAACCATTTAAAACCATCTGATTACTTGTTGGAAACCATTTTAAAAACAATATGGAAAACTATTTAAAAACATCTAATTATTTGTTGGAAAACCATTTAAAAACTCTGTAATCACATGGGTTTGAAGGTTTTCCAATTGGCTCCAAGCGAAAATACCTTCATAGATTCTTATGCCCTTCACTATTTCAACGTTTGTCCAAGGAATGGCCCCAATTTGGGCCTCATCGGTTTTATCATATGCACTAATACACTTAAGATGAGAGTCATTTGAAGTTCAAGCTCTTTTTTTTAATCTAAATCATTCATTTACCATGCCTTCGTCCCTGCAAAATGAAATTGATCTCCCTGTGATTGACATTTCACAGTTTCCAATGGAGTGTGAAGGAGTAGAGAAGCTTCACAATCATTCAATGGTGACCACTGTGAGAGAAGCCTGCAAAGAATGGGGATTCTTCTGTTTTTTCAATGCTGGAATTCCAGCAGATCATCTCCTGAATGTAGAGAATATTGTATGTGCTTGAATGTGGACCTCTAAATTAGGCACAAACGCAACATGGTCATTATTCACTTGATAGAATTCGGGAGAGAGTATGAAGAACTCAATCCAAATTCTATGGTGAGGCGACCTGTTGCCTCCTATGTGAATGGGGTGTTTGAATACTCTCAGAACGAGAGCCAATAGTCGGGAGACCAATTCAACAATGGAAGATTTGAAAGCTATAATGAAGATATGCAAAGCTGAAATTAAACTAGAATGTGATGCAATTAATCTAAGATACTTGAAAGTAAAGATAAAATGCAATTTAATCTAAGAACTTGAAGCAAATATGATATTAAACTAAGAACAAATAAGCAAATTTAGTCTAAAATGTGATGCAAAGATTATACTAATAATGAGATATTAATCTAATAAATGCAATAAAAAGCTTTGAAAACAATGAATCAAATGAGACTAAAAAAAATGCCTATAGTGTAGATGCTCTCAAAAATTGCTCTTCTGAATGAGAAAAAAGAAGTTCATTAAATAGAAAAGCCCAGAGAGGAATGAAGAGTTTCTTGATTTGAAACTCCTGACTCTTCATTCCCCTTTGAGACAAAAAGGTATGAATTATTTAATTAAAAGAATGAAATTTGCCACATGTGGCGAGTGACCTTTCGAGTAATTTGAATTATTAAATTCAAATAAAGAGGTGTCCATTCAATTAACTAAATATTTATTAATTCTTTTTTTATGTGTATTAGCCAAAGGGGTGGTTTGATTTAATTTAATTTAAAGCACATAGGACTTTACAATTAAATTAATGTATCATAGAGATAATTTAGCTAATAAAGTCAAAGAGACTTAGGAATTAATTTAGTGTTTGATTATTGCAATTTATGGTCTTTGCAATTGACATCAAGTCAAATTAGGTCAGGTAGGAGAGAAAAAATTGCCTAGGGAACTAGGACTTTGGTGATGTAAAATCGAGATAATGCACCAAAATTGATGAAATTAAAGAGGTGCCAATTTTGGGGTATTACATTTGCCCCTCTTTGAATTGATGTGCAAACAGCGCATTGATTCAAAGAATAGTCTGAAGTGACAAATGATGAGAATTTCCGAAGTCTAAGTTAGATTGCGAAGACAACGGTGTTAGAAGAGAACCGGAATCGGGGTTAGATTGCCCCAATACCAATTGATGAAGATGCAGATTTAGGACTATCTCCGAATCAGGGTTAGATTGCCCCAATATGAAGCTTAGTCCTCTGAGACCCAGGTTAGATTGCCCAGATAACAGTCTAAAAGAGATTTTGAGAGCTATCTCCAGAACGAAGCTTGACTCCCAGGAATTAGGGTTAGATTGCCCCAATACCTAAAAAGATTTCAAGAACCATCTCTAGAATGAAGCTTGGCCCTTGAGGATCTAAGTTAGATTGCTCAGATACCTAAAAGATAGATGATAAGATAACAAGATGCGAGGCACCAAGATGCCCCTAGCGATGAGAACTGATGATTGAAATCAGATTGATTCAAGAATAGATTCGACAAGATTCAAATGATGTAATCATCCTGCCCCCTCGGGAGCGAAATTGAAAGATGACATGTCAGAAGGATGATAAACAACAAGAGATTGCAGATCAAAAGCAATTAGACTAGATTCGCGAAGCTACAGAAGTGAATCGGAGCAAAGCAGAGGTCTTGTTGACCAAGTTTGACCATAGTTGACCATGGTTGACTAAATTTGACTTGAATTGACTTTGATGAAAAGAGAAAAGATCTGAGAACATGATGCAAAGATGAGGATCTGGCAGGAAGATGACACCAGAAGGCTGACTACACAAGCATCCAATCCAGAAGGAGTCCAATATTTAAAACATGATTTTGAGCCACTTAGAGATGTCAGATTTTGATTTTGATCTCGAAAAAGGATGCAGCCAAGATGAGACTGGGATAAAAGATTTGACGAGCAGATCCAGAAGAAAGCAATCAAGAGAGCAACAAGAAAGCGCTCCAAATGCAAGCCTAGAATGAAAGATGCAAGTCTAAATGCAGGCCTAGTATGAACAAATGCAATCCTTCGGACTCGGCAGTTGGACTCATCGTATTTATCATCATTGAGTTCATTTAAGCATGGTACAATCGCAAGATGCCATACAATTCTCCCCAACATGAGAATATGAATATGACATAAGTCTTAAATTTGTCAAAATGAGGTGTAGGCATTAAGGCATAAGAAGCCAAAATGACCTAAACACCTATTCCTTTTAATTTAGCAAGTTAACATAAGCATCAAAGCACATTTTCTACAATGACCTGAATGTCTCTTGTGAACAAACACACCAAACACGTGAGAGATCTTTCTTTTGCCAAAGAGTGCTCGCAGTGACCCCTATGTTCACTCAACAGGGCAAGCATTTACAATTTCACCAGTAGCAGAAAGAAGTCACTCAAAAGACAAGGAGAAGAACCAACCTCACCGAAGCGTCCATATAAAAGGAGTTGAGGTATGAATGGCCATCCAATATGAGATAGAGGCTCTTACAGACGGACACCCCTCTTATATGAATTCTTTGGATCATTGGAACTAAACCAACAAGCAGAAAGCAAAAGGAAAGCAAACAAATGAACACCCAAAGAAAACAAAGCTCAGCAAGCCTCAGAGGAACACAAATCAAGTTTTAGTTTTAGTTTAAGTTCGTGTTCAAGTGAATTGAAGTCGATTCAGAAACATACAACGTTCGAAGTCTCAACAGGATAGCAACAACGGGCAGACACAGTGAGAATCACTGGTGACTATTGCGGGAGACTAAATCTCAAGAAGATATCAGGAAGCTAACGAAGTATCTGTAGGAAAACGCAGTGAGAACCACTGGTGACCGATATGAGAGAGAGATTCTCAAGGTGAGAAATCTCAGAGATACTAGCAAAACATCAGTAGGCAGACGCAGTGAGAACCACTGGTGACTGATGTAAGGGAGAAATCTCGAAGAAGAGAGATTGAACGAAAGCTAGGTATCAGTAGGTAGGCACAGTGAGGACCACTGGCGACTGATACACAAGAGACTCTCAAGGAGAGAAATCTCAAAAGTAGCTAGGCATCAGCAGGCAGACACAGTGAGAAACGCTGGTGACTGATGCACAAATGAATCTTCCGAAAGTGATAGGACAATGCCTCCTAGACCATGGAGATGCCCCCAAGTATGAACCAGTTCCAATCCATGAAGAGTCGAGGAAAACTCAAAGACAAGCGCATGAGCTAGCAAACCAAAGCAGGAAATAAACTAAAGCAGGAAAGCAGGAAAACAAATTAAAGTAGGAAAGGAAGGAAACTAAAGCAGGAAACTAAGAGCTAAGTGACGCTGAGATGAGATGTTACTTCAGGAAAACAAGAGGTGCCTGTTTACCAAGCTTTCACCATCTTGGTAGAGATTTTATTTTTGCTACCATGACGCCTGGTTACCAGGTTTTCATCAATGGCACATTTTTCTCTTTTTCAATTTTTTTGTACTTTTCTCTTTTTTTGATTTTTTTGTATTTTTCACATTTTCTATTTTTTTTGTATTATCAAGGCACCTGTTTACCAAGTTTTCACCCAGATAATAGATACATCAAAGTGCCTATTTGCCAGGTTTTCACCAAGATAATAGATACATCAAAGCGCCTGTTTGCCAGGTTTTCACTAAGATGATCATTTTTTTCAAGACATTTTGCAATTTTTAGGATTTTTTGAAATATATCAATTTTTAGGATTTTTTCAGGACCAATAAGTATGTACATGAGCACACAGAGAATGTCTGTTGTAGAACTTCTTCAGATGAAGAGCGTTGATGGGCTCTTTGAGTTTCTCTCCTTCAGTAGGAATCTCTGGAAACACAGTCATTTGTAGTAGTAGCCAGCTGAGAAGTTGCAGAATCAGAACTAGACGTTGTAGCAGTAACAGGAGAGCCAACCAGTAGTGTCCAACTATCGAGAGATCCATAGTCAAAGAAAGATCACTTAAGTGAGACCCACAAATATCCTCATGGACACACCTTAACTCTTCGTCAGATTTCCCATGCTCTAAACACTTAGGAGGAGTACATTCTGGATTTCTCTTAATCATGTCATTAGTAATAAGGAGATACTGATATGCACTTTGGGAAAAGGCAAGATGGAGTGAATAGGGTAAATTATGAGAGGCAAGGGCGATGAAATGGAGGGAAGCATGAGAATTTTGGAAGCTCGAATGACAACTTTGATTTTTCCTTTCTTTGGAATCCACATAGCTTTTGAATTTTTTCTTCTTTACTTTGAGGTGCTTTTGATGACAATGCCTATAGAATAGATTTCAAGATCTATTTTTTATTTTATTTTCTGGCTTTTGATTGTCTTCTTCTTTTTGAGGACCTTTGTGGTCTTTTGAACACCTTTGTTTCTTTCCTTTCTTCATAGTCACATGTTGATTAGATGGGACATGGTGACCTTGAGATATAAGTGGATTCTCATTATTTTTATTTTTCTATTGCACATCCAAGTTACTTCCAAAAGACTCAGGAATGGTGGATGAAAGAGGCTTATATGACTGGTTTAGGTGGAGAGATGGAGATGGAAGTGGATGAGCCACTTTTCTGGGAGATGAAGAGGGAAGAGAAATCGATGTGATGGGCTCAAGTGAAAATATATCAGTATCATCCTCATCATTCATGAATGCATTAGATAGATCAAGAAAGTAATCTTCCAAAGAGCATTGTTGATTGTGAGTCATCTTAGAAGAGTCAGATAAGTTTGGAGGAATATTATGTGAGCCTAACCAAGATGGTCTATTCCAAGAGTTAGGTCCCCTTTCAGGTGGTAAGAGTGCATGAATAGGAACCATTTCAATTTTGGATCTTCCAATATTCCATGAAGCTGTAACAGAATGGGGTCTTACATACCCATGATTTTCTGGAGCAGTAGGAGTATAGCTTGGAGTAGATGGCCTAGGAGCCATAGGAATGATCTCCACAGGAGGGTGGAAAGGATCATCATCAATAGCTTGATCTGGAGGATCATAACTTTCTCCTCTTTTTGAGTTGTTAAGACTAGCATATAGGTGTATAGCATCAACTGGTATTTCTGTAGTAGCATCTAATATAGAGTCCCATTCAGCTAGAGACATAGTCGGAGGTAGACTTTCTTCATTGTTGTCATCTAATATAGGAAGTGTTTCTTTAACAGTAGGATCTTGTTCAGTAGTAGAAGCAGAAAAGTAATCTGGAATAGGCATACCTTGAGGCATACCCAAGAGGAGGGAAGCATCCAACAGTTGCTCCCAATTAGTATGTGTGCCATTGTAGTCATCAGGAGTAGGATTTTGTTCAACAGTAGAAGCAACAGAGTAATCTGGAATAGGCATACCCAAGAGGAGGGAAGCATCCACCAGTTGCTCCCAATCAATATGTGTGCCATTGGAGTTGGCATCAGTAGGAGTTTGTTAAATAGCAGAAGTAGTGGAACAATCTAGAATAGGCATACCTTGAGGCATACCCAAGATAAGGGAAGCATCCAATAGTTTCTCCCAGTCAGTATGTGTATCATTGAAATCAACAGTAGTAGGATTTTGTTCAACAGTAGAAGTGGTAGAACAATCTAGAATAGGCATACCAAAGATAAGGGAAGCATCCAGCAATTTCTCCCAATCAGTATGTGTGCCATTAGAGGCAATGACATATTCAGTAGTAGCTGCAGTAGTAGAAATCTGTTCAGTAGAGTGTATAAAATCCTCCTGGTGAGGACCAAGATCATGTTCTTGAAGCACTTGAGAAGGTAGATAAGACTCTTTCTAGTAGTCTGAATTAGAATTTTGATCATTCAAGGGTCTCTCATGTGTCATAGGTTGAATCTGTGTTTCTTCATCATCTAAATCTTCATGTGAGTGCAAGCTGCAGCTAGGTTGGTCAAGCTCATCACTCTGATAGCCAATACCAAATCTATCTTTAGAGGGTTCTTCATAGGAATGTGGAGATATGGGGAGAGCTGTCAGTGACAAGATGGACTCAATCTGATATTCCCCCATGCCAATATCTTTGATCTTCAAGGTCTTTTCTATTTCTTTGAGCTTAGCATCATAGAACTCAATGGACTCTCTATTGGCGGGAACAAAGTTGTCTGTTGTTTGGGTAAGCATCTTAGCAGAGCAAGTATTTAGGCTAGCACTATTGTTAATGAGGACGTGGGGGATATGCTCGGGACCTTCCATAACTTCAATGTGTAGGGAAGCATTATGTGGGTGGCTTAAGGAATGATCATCTTCTTTGGAAAAGCACAAATAGTGAGGCGAAGTTAAATGACCCACCATAGATTGGAACTGATTAAGATCGAGATCTTTGGGGACATTTTCCTTAGTGAGGGCTTTATCCATAGATAGTTTTAGTTTGGATGTCGAAGGTTCAAGACCTTTGAGCATGATCTTTGCATGAGATCGAGGGATAACATTCACACAAGCTGGAGATTGTGTGTAGTTATAAGAGGGAGGCACAGGGCCTCGCAAGATAAAGGGAGTTTTGGGTTTAGGAGTATCCTCGCTCCCTGGAGAAATGATCATGTCACAGTGAGAGATCCAAGGTTTGTTTCTAGCAAATCTGGAAGGTGGTTGAGCTTCTGTTGTAGCCTTCTCAGTGGCATTGACTGTTTGCATGCTAGAGCTAAGATTAAAGATAGACTTTGAGGGTTTTGGCATCACATTGTCAACAACACTATCATTCATAATATCTATGTTTTTGTTGACAATCTTATCCTTATCCTTGTTTGAGGGAGAAGGTCCTTGCTTGATGTCTTTATTCAAAATCAATTCTCCCTTCTTGACCATAAACGCTTCTATCCTCACAGCCCCCCTAATCATATTGTCAAAAGTGAGGGGACCTTGTAATCGTACTTGGTATCCAAAATCTGGGACAAGATTGTCCAAGAAGACATCAAGCTTTTCAGACTCAGGTAATTCATGCAGATACTTCATGCATAGTTGTCTCCATCTCTGGAGAAATGTTAGGAGAGGCTCTCCTTGTCATTGTTTCAAATTGCAAAGGTCCCAGATGTTGACCGAATATTGAATATTGTGGGATTGATCATAAATCTTGTCATTTTGAGACTAACCATGACCTTGGTTGTTTGGAGATTGCTCATGAATTTTGTTGAATTTACCTCCCCTTGGGAAGTGGAATGGATCTCCCATATTGTTGGTAGTATTCTGAGAGATTGTGAAAGAGTCGATAGGTTCAAAAGAATCAATAGGTTCAATTTTAGAAAGTGACCCTTTAGATTCTTGCTGGTCTTGAAACAATGGGTTATAATATTCTTGAAATAATAAGTCAGACTATATCTGAAACAATGGATTGTAATACTCTTGGAATGAGGAGGAATGTGAGGATCTCTCACAAAGTTTAGATTTTATAACAAATTCAGGATGACCTATGTCTCGATTATGAGGTTTACTTTGATCTTGATCAGCATTTTGAATGGGATAAGTCTTGCCACTTTGAGTCGTGACAGTCATAGATGAAGGTGTAATGAGCAAAGATTCGGGATAAAGCTAGACTCTGTCTCTAAGATAACGAAAAGGAGATAAATGGCTAGAACAGCCAAGATGCAAGATGAACCTAGTACAAATTGTCAAAAAGAGATGGCTAGAATAGCTGAGATAAGACAATCACAACGCAAGGTACAAGAGCACAGTGAGATAAGGTAGAATAATGAGAGACAATATGAGTCAAAGCAAAGATCGATCAATTCCTAACTCAAGACAACTAGTTTTTGTTGGTGAACGACAAGAAAATAGAAAAATGGATCATGGACAAAAAGGCAGATCAGATTTATGTCATTGATCAAGCACATAAGACAACAATCAAGGAGGTCAAGCAAACAGTCTTCAAGCAATGGGCAAGGGACAAAGCAACCTTGCGCATGAAGAGGAATAGTGACTTAGTATTTCTACTCCCTAAGGACTCTACTTGTGTATGTTCTTGAGAATATTTTAGCAGGAACTTAAAACACAACAACATCCTAGCAAGTTGTCTACAAGGATATACATGGATTTTCTAAAGGGAGTCCTCGATATACGCAAGGTACGTGAGGCACGAATCTGTAGATGAGAAGAATCCAAAATCACACAGCCAGGGGGAGACGGTAACCCAAATCTCCTCCTTCACTTCTCAAAGGTATAAAGTTCTTTGAGGCTTAGCCAAGAGTGAAATCTTACTCATTCCCAAGAGAGGTGTCTTTGGATTCACCTCCCCATATTTATACTCCGCCGGAACACGGGAGTTAAGGTCGTCCCTTGAGGTGATGAAATCACCAAGCAGGCCTTCTAGAAATAAAAAAGTAAGTAATTCTCTATGAAAAATTATTGAAAAGCACTAAAGGTGGAACACTTAACGCTTAAAGCAAATATGAGGTGAGTCCACAAGGTGGAACACTCAACACCCCACATAAGCTACAAACAAGTCCACAACCTAGAAAACAAGTGAGTTTCAAAAAGCACAAAAGGGTTGCCTAGTTGAACAATTAACACTTCTTTCCTATAGACCCCTCCCCTTTAATGTGGCGCTGAGATTGCAACCACAGGGCGAAAATGAGCGGCCGGTAGATTAGCAAGTCCAATAACCCAAGATAGCAATCTAGATCAATCACAAGTAATCTAAGACTGCTAATCAATACTACTCATAAGTGCAAGAGGGTTTGAATCATGAAATATTTAACTTTCCAAGTAAACATGAAGTGAGTCCACAAAGTGGTGCATTTAACTCGTCATGTAAACAAGGAATGAATCCATGCCCTCAATCACTCAATGAGATGTTTTGATATTTGAAACCAAGAATTACTTAATGTTTAAACACAAGAATTCACTTAAACACAAATTGTATAAAAACAAATCTATGTTCATTCATTTCCCATTAAAAGCATCAAAAATGTGTTCTATGAAAGCATGTAAACACTCAAGCCAAACACATGAGAGGTTCAATTTTATGCCCAAACCAAGTGTTATAGAGATTTTAAGAACTCACCTTAGGTCCAAAGATCTTCAATCCAGCATTTAGCACACATCCGAAAATATAGAATCAAGACAAATCAATGGCAAACCGTAAGATATGTAACATTGCTATTTTCAAGACAGTCTTTAAAGATTGATTTATTTGACCCATAAAATCACCATATTAAATTTTTTGGAAAGAATGAAGTTTTTAGCCAACATCAAGAACTACCATTTCCCAAAATTAAAAGGTCTTATGATTCCATTTGGTTCCTCAACCAATAACCTTTTCAGATTGCAATTTTTCTGTCATAAATCAGATTTAAAACACCAGGCCCTGCCTAGGGAATCCCATATCTTTCTCAAAAAGAATCCAAATGAAACCAAATTAATTTCACATTAAATATTAATGAATCTAGTTTCAAAATATGTAAGCCATTTATTTTTCCCATTCATAAATCATTTTCTAACAATAAATCATTGCCTGCAACTCCAATACAGATTGTTAAAAACCAGTTTTCACTCAAATGCCCATAAATTTCACAAATCTGCATAAAATTGATTCAAACAAAAATGAAATGAAAGCTAATTCATGTATCTTTCCAATGAATATTATTATATATCCTGATTCTTCATAATTTTTCTCTACCAAACATTTCAATCTGACTATATTTAGAGAATCTCAAATCTGCAAATACCCACTTTCACCAAAATGATCATAACTTATTCATTTCTTTATAAAAATGAACCAAACCAAAATAAATAGATAGAGGATTCATCATTCTATCCATCCATTACTATATTAAAAGTTTTTCAAGTTGTACATGGCCGTAAAAGGCCTGAAACCAACACTAAAATTAAAAAACCAATCAAGAATGAGGCCAGAAATTAATCTTTTCTGCCCCACAGTGGGCTCCAAAATGTATGTGCTTGAATGTGGACCTCTAAATCAGGAACAAACGCAACATGGTCATTATTCACTTGATAGAATTCAGGAGAGAGTATGAAGAACTCAATCCAAATTCCATGGTGAGGTGACCTGTTGCCTCCTATGTGAATGGGGTGTTTGAATACTCTCAGAATGAGAGCCAACAACTAGGAGACCAATTCAACAATGGAGGATTTGAAAGCTATAATGAAGATATGCAAAGTTGAAATTAAACTAGAATGTGATGCAATTAATCTAAGATACTTGAAAGTAAAGATGAAATGCAATTTAATCTAAGAACTTGAAGCAAATATGATATTAAACTAAGAACAAATAAGCAAATTTAGTCTAAAATGTGATGCAAAGATTATACTAATAATGAGATATTAATCTAATAAATGCAATAAAAGCTTTGAAAACAATGAATCAAATGAGACTAAAAAAAATGCCTATAGTGTAGAAGCTCTCAAAAATTGCTCTCCTGAATGAGAAAAAAGAGGTTCATTATGTATGTGACTGAATGTGACCTCTAAATCAGGCACAACACAACATGGTCATTATTCACTTGATAGAATTTGGGAGAGAGTATGAAGAACTCAATCCAAATTCCATGGTGAGGCGACCTGTTGCCTCCTATGTGAATGGGGTGTTTGAATACTCTCAGAACGAGAGCCAACAGCCGGGAGACCAATTCAACAATGGAGGATTTCCAAGAAGCAATAAAGATGAGCAAGAATGCAATTAAGCTAAGAATGAATGCAATTAATCTAGAAAACTTTGAAAGAAATATGAAATGCAGATTTTTATTTGATTTTGAAATAAAGATGATATTAGACTAAGAACAAGTAAGCAAATTTAATCTAAATGTGAAATGCAATTACACTAATATGAGAAATTAAACTAGATAATGCAATAAAAGAGCTTTGAAAACAATGAAATATGAGACTAAAAAATTCTATAGTAAGGATGCTCTCAAAAATTGCTCCCTTGAATGAGAAAAAGAGGTCAAATAAATAGAAGAGCCAAGAGGAGGAGGAAGAGTTTGTTGATTCGAAACTCCTGACCCTTCATATCCCTTTTGGGACAAAAATGCAAGAATTACTTAATAAAAAGAATGGAAAATGCCACACAGGTGACCTTTCGAATAATTTGAATTATTAAATTCAAATAAAGAGGTGTCCATTCAATTAACTAAATATTTATTAATTCCTTTCAAGGGTATTTAGCTAAAGGGGGTGGAGTTTAATTTAATTAAAAGTACTTAGGACTTCATAATTAAATTAACTTATCATAGAGATTATTTAGCCAAATAAAGTCTAGGACTTAGGAATTAATTTAGCATTTGATTATTGCAATTTATGGTCTTTGCAATTGACATCAAGTCAAATTAAGTTAGATAGGAGAGAGAAAATTGCCTAGGGAACTAGGACTTTGGTGATGTAAAATCGAGATAATGCACCAAAATTGATGCAATTAAATAGGTGCCAATTTTGGGGTATTACATTTGCCCCTCTTTGAATTGATGTGCGAATAGCGCGTTGATTCAAAGAATAGTCTGAAGTGATAGATGAGAGCAGATCAAAGCATGGATTTTTTGAAGTCTAAGTTAGATTGTGAAGACAACGATCTTAGAAGAGAACCAGAATCAGGGTTAGATTGCCCCAATACCAATTGATGAAGATGCAGATTTAGGACTATCTCCGAATCAGGGTTAGATTGCCCCAATACGAAGCTTAGTCCTCCAAGACTCAGGTTAGATTGCCCAGATTACGGTCTAAAAGAGATTTTGAGAATCATCTCCAGAACAAAGCTTGACTCCCAGGAATTAGGGTTAGATTGCCCCAATACCCAAAAGATTTCAAGAACCATCTCCAGAACAAAGTTTGGCCCTTGAGGATCCGAGTTAGATTGCTCAGATACCTAAAAGATAGATGATAAGATAACAAGATGTGAGGCACCAAGATGCCCCTAGCGATAAGAACTGATGATTCAAATCAGACTGATTCAAGAATAGATTCGACAAGATTCAAATGATGTAATCATCCTGCCCCCTCGGGAGAGAAATGGAAAGATGACATGTCAGAAGGATGATAAACAACAAGAGATTGCAGAGCCAAAGCAATTAGACTAGATTCGCGAAGCTACAGAAGTGAAACGGAGCAAAGCAGAGGTCCTGTTGACCAAGTTTAACCATAGTTGACCAAATTTGACTTGAGTTGACTTGATGAAAAGAAGCAAAGATTTGAGAACATGATGCAAAGATGAGGATCTGGCAGGAAGATGACACCAGAAGGCTGACTGCACAAGCATCCGATCCAGAAGGAGTCCAATATTTAAAATGCGATTTGGAGCCACTTAGAGATGTCAGATTTTGATTTCGATCCCGAAAAAGGATGCAGCCAAGATGAGACTGGGACAAAAGATGAGAACCTTTGATGAGCAGATCCAGAAGAAAGCAATCAAGAGAGCAGCAAGAAAGCGCTCCAAATGCAAGCCTAGAATGAAAGATGCAAGTCTAAATGCAGGCCTAGGATGAACAAATGCAATCCTCCGAACTCGGCTGTTGGACTCATCGTATTTATCATCATTGAGTTCTTTTAAGCACGGGACAATCGTAAGATGCCATACAATTCTCCCGAACATGAGAATATGAATATGACATAAGTCTTAAATTTGTCGGAATGAGGTGTAAGCATTAAGGCACAAGAAGCTAGAATGACCTGAACACCTATTCCTTTTAATCTAGCAAGTTAACATAAGCATCAAAGCACATTTGCTAGAATGACCTGAATGTCTCTTGCGAACAAACACACCAAGCACACAGGAGTTCCTTCTTTTGCCAAAGATTGCTCGCAGTGACCCTTACGTTCACTTAACAGGACGAGCGTTTACAATTTCACCAGTAGCAGAAAGAAGTCACTCAAAAGACAAGGAGAAGAACCAACCTCACCAAAGTGTTCATATAAAAGGAGTCGAGGTACGCATGGCCATCCAATATGAGATAGAGGCTCTTACAGATGGACACCCCTCTTAAATGAATTCTTTGGATCATTGGCACTAAACCAACAAGCAGAAAGCAAAAAAAGAAAAGCAAACAAACAAGCACTCAAAGAAAACAAAGCTCAACATGTCTCAAAGGAACACACATTTAGTTTTAGTTTTAGTTTAAGTTCGTGTTCAAGTGGATTGAAGTCAATTCAAAAAGATAACGGTTGAAGTCTCAATGAGACAATGATAGTAGGCAGACGTAATGAGAATCACTGGTGATTGATATAAGGGAGAAATCCCGAAGAAGAGAGATCGAACGAAAGCTAGGTATCCGTAGGCAGGCATAGTGGGAACCACTGGCGACCAATGCTCAAAAGAGTTTCCGAAAGTGATAGGACAATGCCCCCTAGACTAGGTAGGTGCCCCCAAGTGTGAACCAGTTCCAATCCATGAAGAGTCGAGGAAAACTCAAAGACAAGCGCATGAGCTAGCAAACCAAAGCAGGAAACAAACTAAAGCAGGAAAGCGGGAAAACAAACTAATGCAGGAAAGGAAGGAAACTAAAGCAGGAAACTAAGAGCCAAGCGACGCTGAGATGAGATGCAGCTTCAAGAGGTGCCTGTTTACCAAGTTTTCACCATCTTGGCAGAGATTCTATTTTTGCTACCATGACGCCTGTTTACCAGGTTTTCATCAATGGCACATTTTTCTCTTTTTCAATTTTTTTGTACTTTTCTCTTTTGTTTGCTTTTTTTGTATTTTTTGAATATCTCATGTTTTTGTATTTTTGATCTTTTCATTTTTTTTTGTATTTTTGAAATTTTTCATTTTTTTTGGTATTATCAAGGCGCCTGTTTACCAGGTTTTCACCAAGATAATAGATACATCAAAGTGCCTGTTTGCCAGGTTTTCACTAAGATGATCATTTTTTTCAGGACATTTTGCAATTTTTAGGATTTTTGAGCATATATCATTTTTTAGGATTTTTTCAGGATCAATAAATATGTACATGAGCATACTGAGAATGTCAGCTATAGAACTTCTTAGATGAAGAGCGTTGATGGGCTCTTTGAGTTTCTCTCCTTTAGTAGGAATCTCTGAGAACACAGTCATTTGTAGCAGTAGCCAGCTGAGAAGTTGCAGAATCAGAACTAGATGTTGTAGCAGTAACAAGAGAACCAACCAGTAGTGTCCAACAGTCAAGAGATCCATAGTCAAGGAAAGACCACTTAAGTGAGACCCACAAATATCCTCATGGACACACCTTAACTCTTCATCAAATTTCCCATGCTCTAAACGCTTAGGGAGAGTACATTCTAGATTTCTCTTAGTCATGTCATTAGTAATAAGGAGATACTAATATGCACTTTGGGAAAAGGCAAGATGGAGTGAAGAGGGTAAAGTATGAGAGGCAAGGGTGATGGAATGGAGGGAAACATGAGAATTTTGGAAGCTCGAATGACAACTTTGATTTTTTCTTTCTTTGGAATCCACATAGCTTTTGAATTTTTTCTTCTTTACTTTGAGGTGCTTTTGATGACAATGCCTATAGAATGGATTTCGAGATCCATTTTTTATTTTATTTTCTGGCTTTTGATTGTCTTCTTCTTTTTGAGGACCTTTGCGGTCTTTTGAACACCTTTGTTTCTTTCCTTTCTTCATAGTCACATGTCGATTAGATGGGACATGGTGACCTTGAGATATAAGTGGATTCTTATTATTTTTATTTTTATGTTGTACATCCAAGTTACTTCCAAAAGACTTAGGAATTATGGATGAAAAAGTCTTATATGACTGGTTTAGGTGGAGAGATGGAGATGGAAGTGGACAGGCCACTTTTCTGAGAGATGAAGAGGGAAGAGAAATCGATGGGATGGGCTCAAGTGCAAATATATCAGTATCATCCTCATCATTCATGAATGCATCAGATAGATCAAGAAAGTAATCTTCCATAGAGCATTGTTGACTGTGAGTCATCTTAGAAGAGTCAGATAAGTTTGGAGGAATATTATGTGAGCCTAACCAAGATGGTCTATTCCAAGAGTTAGGTCCCCTTTCAGGTGGTAAGAGTGCACGAATAGGAACCATTTCAATTTTGGATCTACCAATATTCCATGAAGCTGTAACTGAATGGGGTCTTACATACCCATGATTTGCTGGAGTAGTAGGAGTATAGCTTGGAGTAGATGGCCTAGGAGCCATAGGAATGATCTCCACAGGAGGGTGGAAAGGATCATCATCAATAGCTTGATCTGGAGGATCATAACTTTCTCCTCTTTCTGAGTTGTTAAGACTAGCATATAGGTGCATAGCATCAACTGGTATTTTTGTAGTAGCATCTAATATGGAGTCCCATTCAGCTAGAGACATAGTCAGAGGTAGACTTTGTTCATTGTTGTCATCTAACATAGGAAGTGTTTCTTCAACAGCAGGATCTTGTTCAGTAGTAGAAGCAGCAGAGTAATCTGGAATAGGCATATCTTGAGGCATACCCAAGAGTAGGGAAGCATTTAACAGTTGCTCCCAATCAGTATGTGTGCCATTGGAGATGGAAATAGTAGGAGTCTGTTCAATAGCAGAAGTGGTGGAACAATCCAGAGTAGGCATACCCCAGGGCATACCCAAGATAAGGGAAGCATCCAGCAGTTGCTCCCAATCAGTATGTGTATCATTGGAATCGGCAGTAGTAGGATTTTGTTCAACAGTAGAAGTGGTAGAACAATCTAAAGTAGGCATACCTTGAGGCATACCAAAGATAAGGGAAGCATCCAACAGTTGCTCCCAATCAGTATGTGTGCCATTAGAGGCAGTTACATATTCAGTAGTAGCTGCAGTAGTAGAAATCTATTCAGTAGAGTGTATAAAATCCTCCTGGTGAGGACCAAGATCATGTTCTTGAAGCACTTGAGAAGGTAGATAAGACTCTTTCTGGTAGTCTGAATTAGAATTTTGATCATTCAAGGGTCTCTCATGTGTCATAGGCTGAATCTGTGTTTCTTCATCATCTAAATCTGCATGTGAGTGCAAGCTGTAGCTAGGTTGGTCAAGCTCATAGCTCTGATAGCTAATACCAAATCCATCTTCAGAAGGTTCCTCATAGGAATGTGGAGATGGAGGGAGAGTTTTCAATGACAAGACGGACTCAATCTGATATTCCCCCATGCCAATATCTTTGATCTTCAGGGTCTTTTCTATTTCTTTGAGCTTAGCATCATAGAACTCAATGGACTCTCTATTGGCAGGAACAAAACTATTTGTCGCTTGGGTAAGCATCTTAGCAGAGCAAGTATTTTGGCTAGTACTATTGTCAACGAGGACGTGAGGGATACTCTTGGGGCCTATCATAACTTCAGTGTGCAGGAGAGCATTATGCGGGTGGCTCAACAAGTGATCGTCTTCCTCAGAGAATGATAAATAATGAGGTGAGGTCAAATGACCCACCATAGATTGAAATTGGTCGAGATTGAGATCTTTGGGGACATTTTCCTTAGTGAGGGCTTTATCCATAGATAGTTTTGGTCTGGATGTCGAAGGTTCAGGACCTTTGAGAACAATCTGTGCATGAGATCGAGGGATAGCATTCGCACAAGCTGGAGATTTTGTGTAGTTATAAGAGGGAGGTGTAGGGCCTCGCAAGACAAAGGGAGTTTTGGGTTTAGGAGTATCCTCACTCCCTGGAGCAATGATCATGTCACAGTGAGAGATCCAAGGTTTGTTTCTGGCAAATCTGGAAGGCGGTTGAGCTTCTGTTGTAGCCTTCTCAGTGGCTTTGACTGTTTGCATGCTAGAGCTAAGATTAAAGATAGACTTTGAGGGTTTTGGCATGTTAGAGCTGAGATTGAAAACCAACTTTGAAGGTTTTGGCATGTTAGAGCTGAGATTGAAAACCAACTTTGAAGGTTTTGGATCTCCCATCTTGTTGGTAGTATTATGAGAGATCGTGAAAGAGTTGATAGGTTCAAAAGGATCAATAGGTTTAATTTTAGAAAATGACCCTTCAGAGTCTTGCTGGTCTTCAAACAATGGGTTATAATATTCTTGAAATAATAAGTCAGACTGTATCTGAAACAATGGATTGTAATACTCTTGGAATGACGAAGGATGTGAGAATTCCTCACGAAGTTCAGATTTCATAAAAAATTCAGGATGACCTATGTCTTGATTATGAAGTTTACTTTGATCTTGATCAGCATTCTAAATGGGATAAGTCTTGCCACTTCGAGTCATGACAGTCATAGACGAAGATGTAATGAGAAAAGATTCAGGATAAAGCTAGAATCTGTCTCAAAGATAATGAAAGGAGATAAATGGCTAGAACAGCCAAGATGCAAGATGAACCTAGTACAAATTGTCAAAAAGAGATGGCTAGAACAGCCGAGATAAGACAATCGCAATGCAAGGTACAAGAGCACAACAAGATAAGGTAGACTAATGAGAGACAATAAGAGTCAAAGCAAAGATCGATCGATTCCTAACTCAGGACAACCAATTTTTGACGGTGAACGACAGGAAAATAGAAAAAACAAATCACAGACAAAAAGGCAGATTAGATTTATGTCATTAATTAAGCACATAAGATAGCAATCAAGGAGTTCAAGCAAACAGTCTTCAAGCAATGGGCAAGGGACAAAGCAACCTTTCGCATGAACATGAATAGTGACTTAGTATTTCTACTCCCTAAGGACTCTACTTGTGTATGTTCTTGAGAATGTTTTAGCAGACACTTAAAACACAACAACATCCTAGCAAGTTGTCTACAAGGATATACATGGCTTTTCTAAAGGGAGTCCTCGATATACGCAAGGTACGTGAGGCCCAAATCCGTAGATGAGAAGAATTTGAAATCACACAGCCGGGGGGAGACGGTAACCCAAATCTTCTCCTTCACTTCTCAAAGGTATAAAGTTCTTTGAGGCTTAGCCAAGAGTGAAATCTAACTCATTCCCAAGAGAGGTGTCTTTGGATTCACCTCCCGATATTTATACTCCGCCGGAACACGAGAGTTAAGGTCGTCCCTTGAGGTGATGAAATCCCCAAGCAGGCCTTCTAGAAATGAAAAGTAAGTAATTCTCTATCAAAAAGTATTGAAAAGCACTAAAGGTGGAACACTTAACCCTTCAAGTAAATGTGAGGTGAGTCCACAAAGTGGTGCATTTAACTCCTCACACAAACTCAAAGTGAGTCCACACCCTAGAAAACAAGTGAGTTCAAAAAAGCACAAAAGGGTTGCCAAGTGGAACAATTAACGCTTCTTTCCTATAGACCCCTCCCCTTTAATGTGGCGCTGGGATTGCAACCACAGGGCGGAAATGAGGGGCCGACGGATTAGCGAGTCCAATAACCCAAGATAGCAATCTAGATCAATCACAAGTAATCTAAGACTGCTAATCAATACTACTCATAAGTGCAAGAGGGTTTGAATCATGGAATATTTAACTTTCCAAGTAAACATGAAGTGAGTCCACAAAGTGGTGCATTTAACTCTTCATGTAAACTAGGAATGAATCCATGCCCTCAATTACTCAATGAGATGTTTTGATATTTGAAACCAAGAATTACTTATGGTTTAAACACAAACATTCACTTACATAAACTTGTATGAAAGAAAATCTATGTTCATTCATTTCCCATTAAGAGCATCAATTGAAATGTGTTCTATGAAAGCATGTAAACACTCAAGCCAAACACATGAAAGATTAATTTTAATCCCAAAGTCCAAATGTTTTAGAGATTTTAAGAACTCACCTTAGGTCCAAAGATCTGCAATCCAACATTTAGCACACATCCGAAAGTATAGAATCAAGACAAATCAATGACAAACCGTAAGATATGTAACATTGCTGTCTTCAAGACAGTCCTTAAAGATTGATTTATTTGACCCATAAAATCATAATATTAAAATTTCTGGAAAGAATTAAGTTTTTAGCTAACACCAATAACTATCATTTTCCAAAGTTACAAGGTCTTATGATTTCATTTAGTACCTCAACCAATAACCTTTTTAGACTGCAATTTTTCTGTCATAAATCAGATTTAAAACACCAAACCCTGCCTAGGGAATCACATATCTTTCTCAAAAATAATCCAAATGAAACCAAAAAAATTTCACAGTAACTATTAATGACTCTAGTTTCCAAATATGTAAGCTATTTATTTTTCCCATTCATAAATAATTTCCTATGAATAAATCATTGCCTGCAACTCCAATGCAGATTGTTAAAAACCAGTTTTCACTCAAATGCCCATAACTTTCACAAATCTGCATAAAAATAACTCAAACTAAAAGGAAATGAAATCTTATTCACGTATCTTTCCAATTCATATTATTAGAGATCTTTATTCTTCATAATTTTTCCGCACCAGACATTTCAATCTGACTATATTCAAAGAATCTCAAATCTGCAAATACCCAATTTCACCAAAATGATCATAACTTATTCATTTCTCAATTAAAATAAACCATACCAAAATCATGAGAAAGAGGATTCATCATTCTATCCATCCATTACTATATTAAAAGTTTTTCAAGCTGTAAATGGCCGTACAAGGCATGAAACTAACACTAAATCTGAAAAACCAATCAAGAATGAGGCCAGAAATTGATCTTTTCTGCCCCACGGTGGGCGCCAAAATGTATGTGACTGAATGTGACCTCTAAATCAGGCACAACACAACATGGTCATTATTCACTTGATAGAATTTGGGAGAGAGTATGAAGAACTCAATCCAAATTCCATGGTGAGGCGACCTGTTGCCTCCTATGTGAATGGGGTGTTTGAATACTCTCAGAACGAGAGCCAACAGCCGGGAGACCAATTCAACAATGGAGGATTTCCAAGAAGCAATAAAGATGAGCAAGAATGCAATTAAGCTAAGAATGAATGCAATTAATCTAGAAAACTTTGAAAGAAATATGAAATGCAGATTTTTATTTGATTTTGAAATAAAGATGATATTAGACTAAGAACAAGTAAGCAAATTTAATCTAAATGTGAAATGCAATTACACTAATATGAGAAATTAAACTAGATAATGCAATAAAAGAGCTTTGAAAACAATGAAATATGAGACTAAAAAATTCTATAGTAAGGATGCTCTCAAAAATTGCTCCCTTGAATGAGAAAAAGAGGTCAAATAAATAGAAGAGCCAAGAGGAGGAAGAGTTTCTTGATTCGAAACTCCTGACCCTTCATATCCCTTTTGGGACAAAAATGCAAGAATTACTTAATAAAAAGAATGGAAAATGCCACACAGGTGACCTTTCGAATAATTTGAATTATTAAATTCAAATAAAGAGGTGTCCATTCAATTAACTAAATATTTATTAATTCCTTTCAAGGGTATTTAGCTAAAGGGGGTGGAGTTTAATTTAATTAAAAGTACTTAGGACTTCATAATTAAATTAACTTATCATAGAGATTATTTAGCCAAATAAAGTCTAGGACTTAGGAATTAATTTAGCATTTGATTATTGCAATTTATGGTCTTTGCAATTGACATCAAGTCAAATTAAGTCAGATAGGAGAGAGAAAATTGCCTAGGGAACTAGGACTTTGGTGATGTAAAATCGAGATAATGCACCAAAATTGATGCAATTAAATAGGTGCCAATTTTGGGGTATTACACATTAAATAGAAAAGCCCAGAGAGGAATGAAGAGTTTCTTGATTTGAAACTCCTGACTCTTCATTCCCCTTTGAGACAAAAACGTATGAATTATTTAATTAAAAGAATGAAATTTGCCACATGTGGGGAGTGACTTTTCGAGTAATTTGAATTATTAAATTCAAATAAAGAGGTGTCCATTCAATTAACTAAATATTTATTAATTCCTTTTTTATTTGTATTAGCCAAAGGGGGTGGTTTTGATTTAATTTAATTTAAAGCACATAGGACTTTACAATTAAATTAATGTATCATAGAGATAATTTAGCTAATAAAGTCAAAGAGACTTAGGAATTAATTTAGCATTTGATTATTGCAATTTATGGTCTTTGCAATTGACATCAAGTCAAATTAGGTCAGGTTGGAGAGAGAAAATTGCCTAGGGAACTAGGACTTTGGTGATGTAAAATCGAGATAATGCACCAAAATTGATGAAATTAAATAGGTGCCAATTTTGGGGTATTACAAATATAACCTATGAGTAATGTGTGATGCCTCAAGAAGTCAAAGATAGAGCCATCATACCCAACTCCATCAGACCTTTGTTAGTTGGTCCTTTTATGAGACCTTCTGCATTCTCAATTTGCCTCATTCAAATTTTGTTCAGGAATTGTCCTACAAAATATGGCCAGAAAAAGGGAAATTCAAAGTTCCGGTAGGTTATATTCCACGTATTTTTTTCCCTTGTTTTTCCTTGATTTTTGGGGGGTAAGAAGATTAAATTGTTTTAAGAAAAAGAAAGGTCACATTCATTTATAGCATAGTGGTTACACATAGATATAGCTATAGATACAAAGTTGGAAGAGGAAAATTTCAAAGAGAGATTAGAAAATACCATCAACTTCATATAACAAAATAGTTCATAATCCAATCAAAAGTCACACTTTCTAACATCACGATGACAACATTATGGGTGACCATGACAAAGAAATTGAAATAGCACCATGGATTTAGTCAAGCTTAGTCTTCAAATAGCACCTTGGATTTAGTTGAGGATAAAGAAGCTCAGTCCATGATGTTTTATTTATCAACTATATAGACCATTGTATCTGAAGTATGAAAAAAAAAATTGAAGTTAAAATTAGAAATCAGATCCATAATATAACAGAGACAAGATTAAGAATGATTTTGATATAGTAATTGAAATAAAGGAAATGGATTTTAAATTAGAAACCAAATCCATAATATAACAAACACAAGGTTAAGGTTGATCATGATGGAGATTGAAATAGCTCTATGGATTCAGTAAAGGGTAAAGAAGTTCAAAAATCCATTTAGAAAGACAATCAAGGCCATATTCCAATTTGCAATGACAATTGACCATCATATTTCACTCTTTTTGAATATAAAAAAATTGAAGTCAAACTTAGAAACTAGACACGTAATATAACATTCACAAGATTAAAGCTGATGTGATGGACCAATTGAAATAGTACCTTGAATTATGTCAAGGGTAAAGAAGCTCAGTCTATGGTGCTTCACTTATCAAAACTGCTACAAGGTTAAGGCTAATCATACTAAAGCAATTGAAATACTACCTTGGGTAAAGAAGCTCAGTGCATGGTATTCTACTTATCAACATTATGAAAAACCCATTTAGAGAGACATTTGGTTGTCATATTCCACTCTTTAAAACAAGAGCTGTAGGGTAGCGAAGTTCCTGCCAAGGACTAAAAGAACATTTTTAGTTCTGTCTGATTTGGTTTTGGAGGGAGAATTTTGGTCAGAGAAAAGAAAGACAATGAATAAATTTCAGTACAGATATTAGTTAATTGGGATGGTCCATCATTTTCTTTCAACACTAGCCAAGTCATCTGAAAATAATAAAATAATTTCATTCTTAAATGCAAATGGAAAGTTTACAATATTGCTCAAGCTGAAGTGCAAATTTTAAAGTTTACGATGCTCTTTAGGATGCACCAATGGGTTTAAAGATGCAAACTTGCCTCCAAGCAAATATTTTCTTGAGGACAAAACACCACTTCAAGTGGAGAAACAAATTGCAACATATACTTTTTCTTGGCCAAATCAGGATTCGTGCCATAATAATTGATTGGAATTTTGGCCTATTGGTCTACAAATCTATTTTTCTTCTTTAATTTCTGCTCTGAATTCATCTTCTTTCTTTTCAATTTCTTCATTCAGCCTTTTCATATTAAAAAAGTGCATCTTTTTACCGAGCTTCACGTTTAAAGCCATCGTATTAACAATTATAATATTTAAGATAATCCAGGCCCTACAAAGAGGCAAAGCATGAAGGAAACTGATTACTATGGCTCAATATCAGTTATTGATACAAAAATTTGAAGATTTGTATTTGGAAAGGAAAGTGAAAATACCCATGAATAAAATGTGTTGGCATCTAGTTGTTCATGTCCCAAAGAGCTTGGCTGCTTTTGGCATGTATAATACCTAACCCAAAATACCAAAAACTAAACATGAGAACTTGGAAATACAGATAAACTATAAAGAAAAACAACAGTAAAATCCCATTTGGGAACAGACTAGACAGAGAATGTCATACATACCCTGTATTTGAATCAATCCCAAGTTTTAGATTTTCAGTCCTTTACTGTGGATATAACTGGCCAAAGCCTTAATTCCAGAGGGGAATTTTGAACAAGTAAGAACTAGTCTTCCCTATTTATAGGAAGATTATTGTTCAGAGATCAAACACAAGTATGTCAATTAACTAATAAAGAGATAAAGTTTGTGAAATGTGATAAATAAGTGGCTTACACTGCTGTCATGATTGGGATCTGCCCAATTGTAGATATAATGCTTACACTAGATTTGTTGATCTTCCTCAAATAAACTTTCTTCCCAAAAAATCTATATTATATTTTAGGGCTTAAAACTTCCTAAAGAAACAAATTTGCTTAGCAAGGATGATATTTGACATCTTTCAAGATTTATTTCAGCAATTCATGTCATATTTGATCTTTAGGATCTTAAATTTTATTCTTTTAACATTTCCAACTAGACTAGAAAATGTTACTAGACTATAAGCCCAATCAATAAGAATTAAAAATTAAAAGCATTCCGAGATCTATTACTCTAAATTTTGTATCTGTCTATTTAAAAATTGTGGGTACCTAATCAGAATGGAAATAGGAAACCAGATCACAAACTCCAATTCTAAGAAAATGAAGCAATCACGTGAATATCAGAATTATTGTGTAGAATGGCATCTTGCAACACAAGCTCAGAGTATGGAATTTTAACATTAGGGCTTAGCTTAGAGTTTGTTGCTTGAGAAGAATGCAGTCATACTAAAACTGTAGCTTATGAATAAACCAACCTTCCTTAGCACGTTATAAACATTTCAACTCACACATTCACCAAGGGAAAAGGCCAAACGCACAGGCTTTTTATTGCCCCAGGGAAAAAATGACAAGCCAAAAATGGTTTTTGCTGACCTAGCATACCAAAAAAATTTCCAGTAATGGGAGAAGAAAACATACAAGGAATAGCAGACATACAAGAAGAATGTGTCAAACTCCATACCTTGCGGACATGCGCACAGAATGCCCATTTTATTCTAACGCTCGATCCTCCATAGCCTTACTGCACCATAGGGGAAAAATGTGTGTGCAGAATTAAGTCTATTAATAATATATTTAACTAATGACCTCTGTGTTCTCCTGAACAATCGTAGCAAGGAGTTGCAGATAAATGTTTTTACTACTTTTTTCCTTTTATTATCCCATCTCCAAATTTGTAATGAATGGAGCCTACAAAATTGTCCACATGGCTCACCTGCATGCCAAGCCAAGTGTCGATGCCATTTTTAGAAACAAGAATCTCAACACCCTCTGTGATAATGGTAGCCCCAACACACTCGATAGTCACCCTCCTCATGCCAAAACCTAACAGCTGTGAAGAAACTCTACAAGAATGATAAATCCAACACTGTCATTTCAATTTTCGCTTCTTCTCTTGCATTGAAACTTGTGGGAGCCTCTCATCTAGCCAAAAGAAATGCTCCAGCGTGGATATTTGGCAGTCTACTAGTAACAATCGATCATCTTCTCTTTTAAGAAAAGGTGAAAAATTGAAATCAAACATTGGAAAAGGACAATGAAAGAATCTGATTGGTTATGGAGTAGAAGATTAATCACACGTTAAGTTTTATGCCTCCGCAAGAGTTCTTTGCCATGGCAGGAACTAAATATGAAAAAAAGTGGCGTCAAAATTAGAAACCACACCTATAATGTAACAATGACAAGTTAAGGCTGATAATGATGAAACAATTGAAATGTCACCGTAGGTTTAGTCAATGGTAAAGAAACTCAATCCATGCCATTCCACTTATCAACAAGGGTTGCAAGGTAGTTAAGTTCCTACTAAAGCTTGGTAGGACAATTAAACATTTTTGGTGATTTGTTCTTCAAAATCTAGAATTTTTTGATCACTGAGTTGAATTCTTTTTACACATAAATTAATTAAAAAATGTTTGCTTTAGAAAGGATATTCACCTTACCATACGACCAAGAAGCCCCAAGGCTTAAGGAAAATGATATTTCACAAATTGTAGTCAGCCTCAAATGCCCTCTTGACCGTTATGGTTTTGTGAGATTGTTAGAGCTCTAAACTAGAAAACAACTCTTTCTTATAAAATAAGTTGTCTTTTCAAGTATACAACTTAAATTGGATTGTTGAAAAGAGTTGGTATCCTATAAATATGCCATCTATTGCCAGTCTGCTGATATTAACATCTACAGTCAAGAATAGATTGGAAGTAAAGCACAAAGATGTAGATTTATGAAGAAACTACAAATTTGGAGAGGAGAATATGTTGTAGAACCAAAAACACATATAAAAACATCAGATTGAGCCAGCTAGATAAAATTTGGTATGACCTACAAAAAAATTTATCTTTCATTCCCACTGTGTTTGTAGAAGTACTAATCCGTAACTGGGTCCATGAGAAAAGAAGAGCTTTACAATAGTTACCTTTGCCATCTGATATATTGAAGAAAAAAAATAATAAAATAAAAAATAATTGTTTTGGACAAAAACATTTCTATTATAATAATGGATTGGAAATCTTATATTTATAATTAATTCTTTAGTTGTTCAATTATGGGAATAAGAACTATATTGCCAAAGTTGTGTAAATAAATTTGCATTCTTATGGATTCTTTGAAGATTCTGAGATCCTTCTTATTATAATAATTTTAATGACTTCTTTGGGGAAACCATCAAACGTGGTTTCTTTAGCTAAGGAAATAGTAAAGAAGCATCACCTAATTATTCTATGATTGTTTTCATTAGCTTTTAAATCTGTGACTCTATTGTGACTTTTAAGATCCGTCTTAGAAATAAAGGTGTTGATCTTGGCCTCTAAATGATAATGTCTGGTGAAAGATTCATATAATATATATTATCTGGGGTCTTCTATGAATTAAAGATTGATGGAAATAATTTGTACTCTATTTGCCCTTATATAATCATATCATTTAAGATTTATAACTACCATTACTGAGCTAGACTTTCTTCATTTCACAATTGTAATTTAATCAACAACAATTAATGAGAGACAAAACAACAGTATAGAGATTCAAGACAAGAAGACACAGATTTATAGTGGTTCAGTAACTGCCTACATTCACTCTCTGATATATCAGTCCTTTTATTATCAACTATTTTCTAATACATATAATGCAGCAACAACATTCTTTTATAGATAAATACTATTTGGAATATGAATAGCCAAAAGATTTTGAGGGAAAACTTGACTGTTAGGTTTCATATTTTACACTCTCCCACTTGAAACCCAACCACTGCTACTATAAACAATCTCGCATCAACCTGAGATATTAAAGATACATGATTTTAATATTGCTAAGAAATGTTCACAAACACTTCTAGTTAATCTCCTCCAGACCAAATCTAAATTAACAAAACTTATGATTGTTTTACTCTTAGAAATAATAAATTCATAACCCCTATACTTAATCTTGACATCGACATTATCTGACATATTCTCTTCTACTCTGGCTTTTACTAGACATGTAAGGGTTACATCTGCATTAATATATTCACCATCTGCATACAATAGTGACTCTTTTACAACCCCAAAATAAACATTGTTATGTTGTTTTAGAAGTTCCCTCTCAAAATACTTATCATGATATTTACTAACATTAACATTGTCACGCACAATATTGCAGCTCTACAACCACACCAAATTCAGCCATGTGTTTGATGTGCAGTGCTCTGCTGGCACATTGTGGATATGAGAATGCAAAATCACATCCCTCATTAGACTAGGATCCCTGCCTTCTCCTCGAGGAAGTTCTACAGACTTTGTAGCCGTCTCTATTTGCACTCTATTTGTTGCGCAGGTACAACCTTTGAAAACTGTAGAATCAAATCATTAATTATCTGATATTGTTTCTCACTTTTCTTTAAAAGTTCAGATATCATCCCTTTTAATCTCTCATTTTCTACTTTTATCATGTTCTTAAACATGAGGTTGTGATAGTGGCATAGAAGAAGTCAATATGAGATGAATAACTTCCACTTTAGTGTGACTTTCTACTACATATAAAGCACCCATTTTACTGCCCCTAGCAATCACCAAAGCCCCCTTCTTAACCTTCCATCTTTCTGATTCAAATCTGATTTCACACCCTTGAGAACCAAGTTGCTGAGCTGAAATCAAATTATGCTTAAGCTGGGGAACATATCTAACTTCTTTTAACAACCAACTATTACCATTCTTTAATTTTAATAGCACATTTCCTTTACCAAAAATATCACAAGATTCATTATTAACCAAAACAACTTTACCAAAGTCACCAATTTGTAGATTTTCAAAATACTCCTTATGTGGAGTCACATAAAATGATGCTCCAGAGTCAAGCACCCAGACATGATTTGCAGTTTCTTCGGTGATTAGAATAAGAATACCTGGATCCTCTTGGCATGCTACATTGACTTCCTCTTCTTTTTCAAGATCCAAAACCTTCTTGTATGTTCGACAATTCCTTTTGATATGGCCTTGCTTGCCACAAAGCCAACAACCAGTCTCTCTACTTCTAGATTTTGACCTTGCTTGTGATTTATCACGATCACTTGGGTTATTCCCTCTTTCTCTTGTTTTTCCTCTATCATTTGCAATCAAAACATCCTAACTTCTTCATCAAAACTAATTTTAACAGAAGCTAACTGACTAGTAACTGTATTAAAATTGTTTAAATGTTCTGCTACAGAACTTCTTTCAGCCATTTTCATATTAAATAATCACTTAATCATAAAAATCTTATATGATGCTGAAGGTTTCTCATATAGCTTATCCAAAGCACTCATTAAATCAGTAGTTTTTGTAGCTTTAGATATGTTAAATGTCACAGATGGAGAGGATGCCACAAATCTTTTTGGTATAGAAAATCCTCCATCTGCATTTTCCACAATGGATAATTCTAGCCATTAAACCTTTCAACTTTTATTTCTTGAGTTTCCATTGCTCCCACTAAAACTTGAATCTCTCCTGTCAAACAATCGAGCACAACCTACTCTGATACCAATTGTTAATTTAATCAACAACAATTAATGAAAGAGAAAAAAATAGTATAGAGATTTAACACAAGAAGACACAGATTTATAGTGGTTCGGCAACTGCCTACATCCACTCTCTAATATAGAAATCCTTTTATTATCAACTATTTTCTAATACATATAATGCAGCAACAACATTCTTTTATAGACAAATACTATTTGGAATATGAACAACCAAAAGATTTAGAGGGAAAACTTGACTATTGGGTTTCATATTTTACACTGACAGCCTGTCTATGAGATGGTTTTCAGAGCTGAGAAATATGGTTTCCAAGTGCAAATATTGCTAATATGAAAGTGGGTGATGGAAATAATCCCACAGCCTTCATCATGTGCAACATTGGTGAAGAAGGCAACCCTGAAGTCTGGTATTTAGAGAGTGGTTGTAGTAATCACATGAGTGGTAATTAAAGTCTTTTTTCTTTCATTGGTAAGAATGTAAAGTCTAAAATTAGAATGGGGAACAATGGAGTTGTTTGAGTTGTGTGCAAATGATCTATTATGATCTGCACCAAGCAAGGTGAGAAATAATAAATTCAGAATGTTTACTTTGCCCCAGGTATAAAGAACAATTTGATGAGTGTTGGACAACTCATTCAAAATGGTTATAAAGTGCTGATGGAGAATGACCAATGTGTCATTTATGAGAAGGATGTGCATTATTTTCTCATAGTGATCCAATTTGTTTTGAGGATGCTGAAAAAGAAGAAAAATGGTGTAAGGCCATGGATGAGAAAATGGATGCAATAAAAAGAAATAAAACTTGGGAGCTCACTAATTTACCTCCAAACAAGAAAATTATTGAAGTTAAATGGGTTTACAAGACCAATAGCAATGCTGAGGGAAAAATAGATAGGCATAAGGCTCGATTGGTGGTCAAGGGTTACAAACAAAAATTTGTAGAGATTATGATGAGACCTATGCCCCTGTTGCTAGAATGGAAACTGTGCATGTTGTCATAGCAATTGCAACCCAACACAAATGGAAGGTATATCAAATGGATGTGAAGTCCGCCTTCTTGAATGGAGTATTGAAAAAAGAGGTTTATGTGGAGAAGCCACCTGGTTATAAAGTTTTGGGCCATGAAAAGTGTATAGGCTGAAGAAGGCTCTTTATGGGATTAAGCAAGCTCCACAGGCATGGTATAGCAGAATTGACTCATATTTGATGAGCAATGGCTTTTGCAAAAGTGATGGTGAGCCCACTCTTTACATCAAGGTAGCTAGTGGTAATATTTTGATTGTTCTCTTGTATGTTAATGATTTAATCTTTACTGGGGATAAGGATTTCCTCATTACTAATTTTAAAGAGGCCATGAAACGTGAGTTTGAAATGTTAGACTTAGGTCTCTTGAGATATTTTCTAGACATAGAAGTAAAACAAATACATGATGGTATTTTTATCTCTCAAGAAATATATGCAAATCAGATCTTGGAGAGATTTAAAATGCAAACTAGTAAACCTACCCCAACACCAACTTTAGTAGGTTTACACACTACTACATTTGGGGCCAAATTTTGACAGAAGTTTTTGATGGGTAACTTTTTATTACAAATTTCGTGTTGTTTTTTCTGTAATAGGCCCTGATGATGTCATTATTCTGATGGGTGTTTAATTGACCATCAGAATTCTGACAGATTCGTAGTATAGATAAAAAAAATAAGTGAAATGGCCTCATCATTTTTATTTCGATTGGATAGAGGGAGCGGGAGAAAAGGAGTGAAAGCTGAGTGCAGGAGAAGGTATGTGATTTATTCATCTTTCAAGCCTCTCACATCATATTCGAATGCATTTAATTTTATTTGATCATAAATGCTCTCTGAAATGACTGCATTCTACTAGTGTTGTGCTGTAGCCAGTGCTTTATCTCTATTATTTGATGTTATTGGTGCTTGTGCTCAAGGATATTGATTCACTATATTCAAATGTTTGGATTCATGTTTGTTGATACTACTAACATATATGTTTAATGACACCATTGTAAATTGCTATCACTGAAATGACCGCATTCTACTGGTGTCGTGCCCTAGCCCATGCTATAACTCCATTATTTGATGTTATTGGTGCTTGTGCTCAAGGATATCCATTTTTTTGAAATGTTGACTATGGTTATGAAATAATGGACAACCCATGAGCTTTCTACTAGGCGCCATTTGTATTGATAGCTTAGGGCATCAAATGTATTGTATCCTTGATAGTTGATACTTTGTTAAAAGGAAATAGGAAAAAGAATGATTTTTATTTAGTTTCTCTATTTTGATCCCTAAGTGGCTTACAACCCTAGAGAAGTATATGGAGATTTATGGACGCAGTTGCAGGATACATAGCAGCCAATAATTCACAATAAATCTATGCATCCAATTTGAATAGAAATTAATACAAAGAACTAGGGTCCTCCAATGGCCCAATCATCCAGACCTTGACTGTCCCCTCAACCAATGACCCTTCAAAACTGGGTTATCATGCAATCAGTGAGTGATCCTTCATTCTCATGGTCTTCCCTACATCCAAACATATTGGAAATACATAATACAATGACAACAAGTCTTTCACAATCCCCCTTCCCTTAAGGAACACTATCAACCATCCCTTCCACATAGCATTTCACTATTTTATGAGTGGATTGTGAAGGAACAGTTAACATTAAACAAGGAGCAAACTCCTCAACACATCTTGGAAACCATTGAGTTGAATAATAAATAAAACCTAACACCAACATTATTCCTTCCATAGTTGCAGGATACATAGCAGTCGATAATTCACAAGAAATCCATGCATCAAATTTTTATAAGGATATCCTACTAATCAATAGGAATTTTCTTGAGATGACCAATGATTATAGATTTTGATGTTAGTGAGCTAGTTCAAAAAGATAATATAAATCTAAAACAATGTTTTCTGATTTTCTCAAACTATAAATGTGGTTAAAGGGAAAATATTATGTGGAAAACCCACAAACCAAGCTAGCAAATGATTGTACATCATATTATTCCTATATTCATTCAAGTATTGCTATGCTTCAGCTACCTGACCTTTGAGCTTCATCTAGAGGAATGTGTAGCTTTAAGGTAAAGTTACTTTTTGGGCCTTACAATAGGGTGGAATATAATCAAGATTTTTTTAGGCTGTATCTTTGTTAGTCCCATTGTTAGGTTCTTATAGTTGATGGTTTGAATCTATTATGGTTGTGTAAGGGATTTGTAGATACTTTTTCTAACATAATTATTGGACATCATGATTGGAACAACAAGTTGTTGGCTATTATACACATCAATCATATCTATCAATGGTTCTTTGTGTTCAAGAACTCGTTGATCAATCTTTGAGATTTATTGTCCCAAATTTAAAAGAGTGATAAAAGATATAGTGAGTGCTATCTTTTCCAAGTGTTTTGTGGGTGCCATTATCTTCTAGGAGTAATTACTGGAACCAAATTATGTTCTTTGCCTCTAGTAAATATTGCAGACACAACCATCTTCTTGGTGAAGGGTTTCTTCCATCCCCATGAGGCACTATTACATGGTTTCCATTCCCTTGTAGTATACTGAACCTAATTTAATACAAGTGTGCACTATTTTGGGTTCCATAATTTATGGCCCCTACACTGTGGTTGTTAGCCTAATTAAGATAGACCTACCTTTGCATATAATAAGAGGCCAACATGAAACAAACATCCAGAGGTTAGGGGGTTGTACCCTGTCCATAATTTATTATTTAAGTGCTAAGTGATGATGGGTATATCATGTAATTCATACCTAGTGTGTCTCTTTCTTTCTCTCCACATTTCAGATTAGGAGTATATGTTATAAAATACTAATGAAATCAACTATAGGTCAAATCTAATCAAAATTGCAATATAAAGATTAAAATAGATCTTGAAGAAATATGGGAACCATTTTTGACAGATATTGTACAAATGAAGAGAATACTCTAGAGAGGAAATGCTTCAATGTGGAACAATTGAAGGACAATATTTTACTTTTATATGCACATCTGCAATGTTTTTGATATATTTCTGAGATAACAAAACCATAGAAAGAATAGCATATAGAAGAAAGTAAAGAATAATGATCATACTTTGAGATATTGTGGAAAATTAAAGGAAAGAATGCCTGGTGGGGTTATCATGCAATCAGTGAGTGATCCTTCATTCCCCTCTTCTAGTGACTCTTCAAAATCAGGTTTTTATTTAGTTTCTCTATTTTGATCCCTAAGTGGCTTACAACCCTAGAGAAGTATATGAAGATTTACAGATGCAGTTACAGGATACATAGCAACTAATAATTCATAATAAATCCATGCATCCAATTTGAATAGCAATTAATACAAAGAACTAGGGTCCTCCAATGGCCCAATCATCTGGACCTTGACTGTCCCCTCAACCAGTGACCCTTCAAAACTAGGTTATCATGCAATCAGTGAGTGATCCTTCATTCTCCTGGTGAGCTTCTAGGTAGGTGCCATTTTTATATTTGATAGCTTAGGGCATCAAATGTATATTGTATCATTGATAGTTGAGACTTTGTTAAAAGGAAATAGGATAAAGAATGATTTTGATTTAGTTTCTCTATTTTGATCTCTAAGTGGCTTACAACCGTAGAGAAGTATATGCATATTTATGGATGCAGTTGCAAGATACATAGCAGTTGATAATTCACAAGAAATCCATGCATCCAATTTCAATAGCAATTAATACAAAGAAATAGGGTCCTCCAATGGCCCAATCATCGAGACCTTGACTCTCCCCTCAACCAGTGACCCTTCAAAACTGGGTTATCATGCAATCGGTGAGTGATCCTTGGTTCTCCCGGTCTGCCCTGCATCCAAACATATTGGAAATACATAATACAATGATAACAAGTCTTTCAAAATCCCCCTTCCCTCAAGGAACACTATCAACCATCCCTTCCACATAGCACTTCACTATTGTATGAGTGGATTGTGAAGGAACAGTTAACATTAAACAAGGAGCAAACTCCTCACCACATCTTGGAAACTATTGAATTCAATAATAAATGAAACCTAACACCAACACTATTCCTTCCATTCACTTCTACCAAGAATAAAACATTTAATCCATTCAACATTACATATAATCATTAGACAGTTACATTTCCTGACTGCGTAGAGGAACAGTCATGACCAAAATGATCAAAACTACTTTCACCCTTGCACAAGCTATTACTCACTCTTAATGAGTTATAAACATGCCATTGTTTCAGTTTTGCTTGCGAGTTATGATAATTTTTGTAAACATGTCATTGGTTCAGTTTAGTGTATTCATTTTTGTCTGACAAATCTTCATTGTCTTCTGATTGTCTTCTTTATATAGTAGCCTGTATTAATTGGTTGACAAATAAAGAAGCATTTAGACAATCAGAAGATAATCAAAAGATTTGGCTGATTAAGAGTGAGGCCTTCTTTAGAATCTCATATAAATTTGGCCGATTAAGATGAGAAGAAAAACACAATTCATTAGTTAAATTTTTCAATTTCATGTATTTTTTCTCCTATTTATTAGGTGCATGAGTTGAAGGTTGAATGCAAGAGTCTTATAATGATGTGCTACCTTAAATCTTGAGTTTTTGATACTCCTACAATGATCTTTCTCAACAAATATTTTATTCTATTGTTATTTTTTGAATAACATATTGGGAAAATACAAAATTGTGTACTTCTACAGGACAATTAACAAAAAATTGAACCATCAAACAAGACTTGATCAAGTTGTAGGTGGAACATGCACTCAAATAGTAAGTAATGTAGAATAACAAAATAAGTAATCTGTCGTGTCTACATTTTGTTATTTTTTGAGATTACATCCATGTTCTATATTCATAGAATGGTTCAAAATTGAAATTTACAATTCGATAAAAGTACTGATGGGTGTTGTTCCTTGCACCCTCAATCAACAACTTGCCTCCATTTTATTTTGATTTACAAACTACTATATTATTTGAATATCTTTCTTTCTTGCCGCAATAGGAAAGAGTTTGAGGTGGAAGACTATAATAATAGAAGTGTTTCAATTTGGTATATTATACTACAACATCATTTCATAACTAATTTTTCAATTTCTATATATAATTAGGTTATAGATAATCTGAGTGAAGAAGCATCATGTCAGACAATCCAAGTGAAGAAGGTAATGGGGATGCAATCAATAGATTGTGGTCGAACTTGAAAAGAAAAGATGATGAAAAATGTTATTATCCCTGCAATAATTGTAAGGGCTTAAACATTAGAAGATTGCTAATCAAAACAACTAAGAGACATTGTAGAGATAATGGTCACATTGAAGGAGGCTTTGATTATCATAAATTGGTAAGTTTTTCATTATATTTATTTAACAATTAATATATATATGAAATACACCTGATGATGAGATCATTATCATGGTTTATTTGTGTTCATTTTAATATAGGTTGACCTCCCTAGGGGAGTATGTGATATGGACCATAGAGGTGCAAATATTGAGAATATGGCTTTGGAAGTGGAGGATCATGGAGGTGCTAATATTGAAGCCGAAGATTATGATCCCATGGAAGATGACAATGATGTGCTAGATGATGGTACTAATACATTGATCTATGACACATTTGGTATTGGCGCAATTGATGATGATGATCAAGATGATGTTGATGTCATCCATGATATACCTCTACTTGAGAAGGTAGCCACGCCTCTTTACAAAGGCTCCCAAACAACTCTTCTCTCTGTTGTATTATTGTTCTTGAACTTGAAGGTTATGAATGGTTTATCCAACACAACAATGTCATGCATGCTACAATATGTCATATATGTCATTATAGTAATTAAATGGTGAAACATGTACCATAAATATTGTTAATATTAACAACATATATTTTTTTCTACAGATTTATAGGTGAGTTCTTGTTACCACCATCGAATATTCTCCCTCGCTCATACTGAGAATTATGTGCCACTATGAAATATATTGGAATAGAGTATCAAGCAATAGATGCTTGTCCCAATGATCATATTATTTATCATAAAGAACATGAATTTGCAATAGAATGCCCTAAATGTCATACGAGTAGATATCGAACAGATCAAATAACAAAAAATGTGTCTCACAAGGTTCTTCATTACATCCCCATTATACCACATTTACAAAGATTATTTAGGTGTAATAGCTTGGCACAATTTATGGATTACCATGCACGCAATAGGAGTCAAGATGACATTATTCGAATGCCTGTGGATGGTTCTATATTTAAGGACATAGAGGAAAAGTGGCCACACTTTATTAAAGAACCTTGAAATCTCAAGCTTTCAGTGGCAGTGGACGGTGTCAATACATTTGGAGAGCTAAGATCTGTTTGCACTGTTTGGCTTGTTTTTGTCCTCAATAATAACATTCCTCCATGGATGTCAATAAAGAGGGAGCACACTATGTTGGCAATGATTGTTCCAGGTATTTGATCATTTAATAGTTATCTGCATGTAATTATAAATCTTGTAGTAAAATGGTCACAATAATTATGTAATGTTGTTCATTCAACCAGATAAATACCAAGTTCAAGATATGCATATTTATATTGAGCCTCTTATCGATGAGTTGGTGGAGTTATGGAAAGGTGTCACTATGTATGACATCTCTCGACCAATAGGAGACAGAAAATTTCAATTCCATGCAATGCTTGTATGGATAATACATGATGCCCTAGGGCTAACATATTTTTCTGGTATGTTATGGTGAATTCAAGTTGCACATGATAATTCTAAAAATAAAAATTAACATATTTAATTCAGTTGTATGATTACCTTGTAGGTCTTCAAACAATGAGAAAATTTACATGTCTAGTTTATGGTCCAAAGATGAAATTTTGTTATTCAAAAAGTTTAGGAAAGTAGGTTTTTGATGAGTATAAGTACTTTCTCCACAAAAATTAGAACTATCGAATTACTGAAAAACATCTTTTCAATGGGAAAGAAGAGACTACATCTAAGCCACAGAGAATGACACCTCACTTATGGAAGTTGGAATATAATAGAATTAATCATCAAGGTACTACCATTCTACCTAACAATTTATGTTTGGAATTTGTATATTTTTATTATGTTTTGTTTCCTGATTATGTGATTGATGATCATGAATGTCGTCAAGGAAACACTACTAATCACCTTCCGAAGGGACTAAAGAGTTATCCTAGACAATTTAGTAGGTTTCCCTACTACGAGCAACTTCTTGATGTGCATTTGTTTGATACTATGCATAGTGGAAATAATGTTACAAAGATATTGCGGAAGATATTGGATGGAAGGCATAACAAAAAAAAAATTGTCAAAATTTGTAGCGACATTCATGAATCCAATCATGCAATGAAAAATTTCATTGAATTATATAGAAATGGAGAACGGATTAATACAAGTTCCCTTCCTTGGTTATTAACAGAACAACAAGGTGATGCCATAAAAGAAGTCATATAAAAAATTTGATTTCCCACAGGATTTGTTGCAAACATAAGCAGTACCATATCAAAGAAAGGTGAATTTGGGGTAGGGTTGAAAATGCATGATTGACATACCTTCATCAAGGTAACTCATATTCTTTTGTATTTACAATATATTTGTAAACTTCATGTACTTCTCATTGTATTATATGAGAAAAGAATGACATGATTATTTTTATAACTATTGCAGTATGTGCTACCCCTATCTCTCCTAGAGAACTTTGACAATAACATCAAACAAGTGATATATGATCTTGCAAAATACATGAGGTAAGCAATGATATCTATTCAATTTGTTGTGTGTGTGTATATATATATATATATATTATAAAGTCTCGTATTTATATATTTTTGTGTCTTGAATGTCTTGTAGGTGGTTGTCATCTAAAAAAATTTATAAAGAAGATATAAAATACTGGAAGAGAAGAATTCCTCTTCTAATGTGTGAAATGCAAAAGTGTCTACCTTAAACTTTTTTCAATGCATAAGAACACTACCTCATACACCAAGTTAAGGAGATTGAAATGTGTGGACCCATACACACTCAATCAATGTGGATGGTTGAGAGGCACTTGAAATTTTTGAAAGCTTTGGTTTAGCAAAGAGCACATCCTGAGGGTTCTATGGTGGAGGGATATATGGTATATTAGACTATGGTGTATGTTACTAAATATCTTCCTAAGCTTGCAACAAAGATCCATATAGATTGCATTTGGGATCTCGACACCATTAGAAAATTTGAAGGGGAGTACTTGGTGGGGGAAGGCAGAATGAGGAAAGTGAGAGGTAATAAATTATAAGATGTTATTGTAGCTATTAATTAATTCTTAATCTTTAAAATTAATTGGTTGTAAGTCATCTATTTAATTTTTGTATAGCTGCTCAAGAGTGGGATGCAATACATTTGTATATTGCAAACAATCAAGATTGGATGACGAAATGGATTGAACGATGTCATCATTTAGGTCACACATTAACATGGGAAGTTGTGTCTTCATTGGTTAATGAAGCTCATTGTAACGGAGATCCAAATGTTACCCAAAGGAAAATAGATTTAGCACATGGTTTAAAAGATTTTTAGGTACATATAAATTTGTTAATCACTCATACATTTATGAACTCTTGATGCATTAATTTATACATGTTTTAGATATTTTTGCAAGTTAAACACCACAGGGCTATGTTTTACAATGGTCATAAATTTTACATCAAAAAGTTGGATGACACAAAGAAAACTTGTGATTCTGGGATAAGTGTAGTCTTTTAGGTGACTAATATTTCATCTAGAAATGACTTACATCCTTGAGAGTTCAAAAATTGATACTATGACATTTTGGATGATATACTTGAGTGTGACTTTAATTCCTTCAGATTAGTTCTCTTCGTCGTCAAATGGTATAGGCTATGACTTAATCAAAATGATCCTAATAGAGTTGTTATTGAACATGACAATAGATTTCCAATGATTAATACAAGGTGGTTTGAGCTAGTTGGGGATTAACCCTATGTTCTTCCAAGCCAATGTGAGCAAGTATTTTACTCAAAGGTTCCGCATAAATCGGTTTGTCATTTATTGTTAGACATGATCCAAGAGGAAGGTCGATGAGGTATAATGTGATGGAAGAAGATTTCAAACAACTAGAAGATGATGTAGATGATGATCATGAATAACAGTTAGTCGATGATGTTCTTGACACAACTTTTCTTGAAGAAGAAGAATATGATGACGATGATGATGCTACTGATGATGATGATGATGATGATGATGATGATGATGATGATGATGATGATGATGATGATGATGATGTTGTTGCTGATGATGATGATGATGATGATGATGATGATGATGATGATGATGATGAAAATGATGACAAAGATGAAGATGATGACAGTGGTGGTGATGATGTCAACGTCAAAAATGATCATGGTGATTAGTTGGATGAAGAAGAAGATGAATGACATGAATGAAATGTGCAGTTACGTGATCATTGCCTAATCTATTTAATATTGATTTCTTGATAGAAATGTGTAGTTATGAAATCAATTCTTAATCTAATTAATTCATGATGTACTTAGTATGGGATGCTTATGGTTTTTAATGTACTTACTATGTGGTTTTGAGTATATGTATCATGAGCTTTTTAGCTAACATTAGATAATTGAATTACATATGTAGGTACCCAGACTCCTTTCATGAGCATCCCACACAGTTTCAGGGATCGACAAACTGACCTCGATGTTGATGATGTGACTAGATCAGGTAAAGAGCTATATGATTATGGCCTGTAAAGTACTGAAATACTTTAAAATGTTTAAAATGTTTTTAATTATAATAAAATATTTTTAATTTAACCCTTTTATATGTTATTGCAGATGAGCCCCCTTTGTATCAATAGAGAACTAGGTGTGCATTGAGATCTAATGAGAGGGTAGATGATCATGATGATGATATCGATACTCATCTTACAATTATATCTTAAAAACTAGAAATCAAAAGAAAAAAAAGAAATGATTGTCATCTATGCATCTTAATTGATAATGACTGATTTTTATATGCCAATGAATTTAATTATGTGGTAGTGAATGTTCATAAATTTTATAATGTGTTAATGAATGTTATCATGTGATAATTAAGGAATGTCACATTTTATTAATGGACTAAATAATGAATGAATGTTAGATGTTAATGGGGAATTTAGAGTGATGTTAGGGTGGGGGGGGGGGGGGAAATGAGCTTCCACCTTTACATGGTTGGCCCTGTTTAGTATAGTATATAAAACTATTCTCGAAACAAAGTGAAGCTCAATAAGTTTGTTCCTTATATAGGGTCTCAAGTGTAGCTTTTATCCCACTCTCAACATTGCAAGGCTTCAAGTGGTGTTCTGATATTGGTTTCTCCATCTACCACTGACATCTTATCTTTCTCCTAAGAACTCTCACTGAGCTATGATACATGGATGAGCGGAAGATGTCCCTTACAAGCTACACATATATAATATGGTAGATCTAGGGAACAAATATACTACAACATAGAATGTGTCAACTTGAATCTATACTTTCTTCATTCACAATGAAAATTAAAATTACAAGCCATATTTTAGATTTAATATTCATATTTATCTTCATCATGATCATAGCCATCACGGTAAGCATTTGGTTCAACTTCATTTGAACCACACTTCATGGTGGATTATAACATATTGACACTTACACCATGAAGAAGACAAATGATTAAATAGAAAGAGAGAACCAACTAAACCATCTTGTGGTCAGTCTATATCACATTGAGAAACAATGCCAAGACTCAAAAATCAAATCAATCAAAAGTTTCTTCAAGACCATGAATGATGAACAACATTCCATTAGAAAACAAAACACTAATCTATATTATCATTAAACCATAAAATAAGTTTTTAAAGTTTAGAAGCATCACAAGAACTTTCAAGAAACATAGTACTATCTAAGGACCAAAATGAATACCCTCCAAATGATTATGATTATGTTGATGTTGATGTCTATAATTTATGTCTAATGATTATGATGATGTTGATGTTGATGTCTATAATTTATTTCACTTACTGATGCTTTCCTAGATTGAATTTTGAATTGCCAGGCTGGAGAATGCTTTCAAAGTTTAGGGTCTATTCTACATGACACTCTTAGTTACAGCTCAAATGCAACTCAACATATTTTTGATGCTGGGCAACCCACTGTAGAAACTCATCAGCAGGTGAAATTTAATACTGTGAATCTTGGCATTGTTAATGTTATTACATTTCCTCACATTTCATATTTGTGAAAATGTTTCATGGCACTATCTTATTCTTATTACAATGTTCCTTGTTATGGGGCAGGAGGTCAATCTTCATTGTCTTCATTATGGGGGACAGTGAAGATTTCTCTGACAAATAGCAGGTCTTCTTTAGTATCTTATAAAAACATGCTAAACTGATAAAGGTGTTATGGGCATTTAATCTGCAGTTACTAATAGACTAAGCATATTATTACTATGCTTAATGTTCCATTTAAATGCATTTAACACAAAAAACAAATTTACAAAACTGAACCAATGGCATGTTTACAACAAAGATGTGTTGAGGAGTTTGCTCCTTGTTTAATGTTAACTGTTCCTACACAATCCACTCATACAAGAGTGAAATGCTATGTGGAATGGATGGTTGATAGTGTTCCTTGAGGGAAGGGGGATTTTGAAAGAATTTTTATCATTGTATTGTGTATTTCCAATATGTTTGGATGCAGGGCAAACCGAGAGAATGAAGGATCACTCACCGATTGCATGATAACCCAGTTTTGAAGGGTCACTGGAAGAGGGGAATGAAGGATCACTCACTAATTGCATGATAACACCACCAAGCATTCTTTCCTTTAATTTTCCATAATATCTCAAAGTATGATCATTATTCTTTACTTTCTTCTATATGCTATTCTTTCTATGGTTTTGTTATCTTAGAAATATATCAAAAACATTGCAAATGTGCATATAAAAGTAAAATATTATCCTTCAATTGTTCCACATTGAAGCATTTCCTCTTTGGAGTATTCTCTTCATTTGTACAATATCTGTCAAAAATGGTTCCCATATTTCTTCAAGATCTATTTTAATCTTTATATTGCAATTTTGATTAGATTTGACCTATAGTTGATTTCATTAGTATTTTATAACATATACTCCTAATGTGAAATGTGGAGAGAAAGAAAGAGACAGACTAGGTATGAATTACATGATATACCCATCATCACTTAGCACTTAAATAATAAATTATGGACATGGAACAACCCCCTAACCTCTGGATGTTTGTTTCATGTTGGCCTCTTATTATATGCAAAGGTAGGCCTATCTTAATTAGGCTAACAACCATAGTGTAGCGACCATAATATTTTCCCTTTAACCACATTTATAGTTTGAGAAAATTAGAAAAAATTATTTCAGATTTATATTATCCTTTTGAACTAGCACACTGCCATCAAAATGCATAATCATTTGTCATCTCAAGAAAATTCCTATTGATTAGTAGGATATCCTTATAAAAATTTGATGCGTGGATTTCTTGTGAATTATCAACTACTATGTATCCTGCAACTATGGAAGGAATAGTGTTGGTGTTAGGTTTCATTTATTATTGAATTCAATGCTTTCCAAGATGTGTTGAGGAGTTTTCTCCTTGTTTAGTGTTAACTATTCCTGCACAATCCACTCATAAAATAGTGAAATGCTATGTGAAAGGGATGGTTAATAGTGTTCCTTGAGGGAAGGGGGATTGTGCAAGACTTGTTATCATTGTATTGTGTATTTCCAATATGTTTGGTTGCAGGGTAGACCAAGAGAATGAAGGATCACTCACTGATTGCATGATAACCTAATTTTGAAGGGTCGCTGGTTGAGGGGACAATCAAGGTCCCCATGATTGAGCCATTGGAGGACCCTATTTCTTTGTAGTAATTGCTATTCAAATTGGATGCATGGATTTCTTGTGAATTATCCACTACTATGTAGCCTGCAACTGCATCCATAAATCTGCATATACTTCTCTATAGTTGTAAGCCACTTAGAGATCAAAATAGAGAAACTAAATCAAAATAATTCTTTGTCCTATTTCCTTTTAACAAAGTCTCAACTAGATCTATTAGATTTCCACAATCCATATTAATGCTAGTATCAATTTCTGGGTTCGATTGTGTATAATTTTTTCTATCAACATTTCAGATCATACTACATGATCCATCATATCATGTTCTTTTCTCTCTAGCATCTTGATGATGGATCATGTAGTATGATCTGAAACGTTGATGGAAAATTTATACACAATCGAACCCAGAAACTGATACTAGCAAAGTCTCAACTATCAATGATACAATATAAATTTGATGCCCTAAGCTATCTAATATACAAATGGTGCCTACCTAGAAGCTCACCAGGAGAATGAAGGATCACTCACTGATTGCACAATAACCCGGTTTTAAAGGGTCACTAGTTGAGGGGATAGTCAAGGTCCGAATGATTGGGCCATTGGAGGACCCTAGTTCTTTGTATTAATTTCTATTCAAATTGGATGCATGGATTTATTGTGAATTATCGGCTACTATGTATCCTGCAACTGCATTCATAAATCTGCATATACTTCTCTAGGGTTCTAAGCCACTTAGGGATCAAAATAGAGAAACTAAAAAAAAATTGTTCTTTGTCCTATTTCCTTTTAACAAAGTATCAGCTATCAATGATAGAATACATTTGATGCCCTAAGCTATCAATACAAATGGTGCTTAGCTAGAAGCTCATAGGCTGTCCATTTGATAACCATAGTCAACATTTCAAAAAAATGGATATCCTTGAGCACAAGCACCAATAACATCAAATAATGGACTTAAAGCATGGGCTAGGGCATGACACTAGTAGAATGTGGTCATTTCAGTGACAACAATTTAGAATGCGGTCCTTTGGTGTGTATTAAACAAAATAGAATTTTTAGCATATTATTATCATTCTATTTCTTTGTTGTAAACATGCTATCGGTTCAGTTTTGTAACTTCACTATTGTATGAGTGGATTGTACAGGAACAGTTAACATTAAACAAGGAGCAAAATCCTCAACACATCTTGGAAACCATTGAATTTAATAATAAATGAAACCTAACACCAAAACTATTCCTTCCATTCACTTCTACCAAGAATAAAGCATTTAATCCATTCAACATTACATATAATCATTAGACAGTTACATTTCCTGATTGTGTAGAGGAACAGTCATGACCAAAATGATCAAAACTACTTTCACCCTTGCACAAGCTATTCCAAACTTCAAGTAAAATGAGCAATATGCTATATCAAATCATTCATATTCATAGTAACCATTCGAAGGATCATTTTGTCAATGAACCCTCTAATTGTATCCCTGCGGCAGAGAAAGGAAACCTCAAAATCGAGAAAGGAAACTTAGTAAAACCAGTCTATGCTGATGTTTATGAGGGTACAGTCATGATAAGTGCCTCTCAAACCTCTCCAAACATGTAAGATTGCCTTTAAATACTTTATTGATCTCTTCTAAACATTAACCAAATCAAACCTACATTTGAATCCACACACAATAACCCCAAAATGAAGGGTTTTGTATCCTTTAATGAATCTCAGTCACTGGTAGCGCATGGACAGTCAAACCAGTAGTCTCCAAAGCATTCAATAAGTGACTAGATTGTATTTAATACAAACTATTCCTTCCATTCACTTCTACCAATAATAAAGCATTTAATCCATTCAACATTACATATAATCATTAGATAGTTACATTTCCTAACTGTGTACTAGAGGAACAGTCAGGAAATGTAACTATCTAAACGATCCAAACATTTGAAAATAATGAATCGATATCCTTGAGCACAAGCACCAATAATATCGAATAATGGAGATAAAGCATGGGCTAGGGCACACCACCAGTAGAATGCGGTCATTTCAGAGATCATTTGTGATCAAATAAAATGCAATGCATTTGAAATTTGCAGTCAAATTTGATGCAAGATGCTCAAAAGATGAAGAAATCACATACCTTCTCTCACGCTCAGCTTTCACTCCTCTATCCAATTGAAATAAAAATGATGAGGCTATTTCACTTTTTTTTTTCATAGCCAAATCTTCCTTGTACCACACGAAGAACATGCCTTTGGTTCAGTTTTGTAATTTTTTTTTTGTGTAATTAGTAATTGGCAAATTAAATGCATATAACACCTTTATTAGTTTAATTAGCATGTTATTATCATATCAGATAAAGTATGTTTAAGAATTGTTGGGACTGGTGCTTTTGCATGTATTAAACATAATAGAATTTTCAGCATATTATTATCAATCTATTTCTTTGTTCTAAACATGCCATTGGTTCAATTTTGTAGATTTTTTTAATCCATTAAATGCATTTTTCGTGAGGAGGGGTTTAGTTCTCAGGAGATTGATGAAGATTGTGCACCTCAAAAACCAATTCATAAGGTACCAATCATGTTTCCTATTCGCTTATAATTTTGGATTGGTATTTATCTCCTTATAAGTTTCATGTCCTTTCTTTTGATTACTATGGATGAGATATATATCTTACATTTAACATTCAACTTCTTTACATTTTAGAACATGTAGTGTGTTTTTTGAGGATTTTACCAAATCAACTATTAACATAAACCGAAAACACCAAACTGATATCTTGCCCTTTCAACTTGACAAAATATTTGCATTTGACCAATAACTGCAAGCAACTGAATGATAAATCCACATACCTGTATCTTTGTAAAATACCTGGAACATCAAAAAGATGGCTAAGTGGCTGCTGCCATGATTTTTATCTACTGAATATGGGAAAGAAAAAACCAAAAAAAATTGAATAGAAAACATGATTGGTCATTTTAGAGAGCATTCATGATCAAATAAAATGCAATGCCTTCTCTCGCACTCGATCAACTTTCACCCACTCATTTTCTCCCACTCCTTTTCTCTACAAATGAAATAAAAATGATTTCACCGTTTCAAAATAGTGAATCGATATCTTTGAGCACAAGCACCATAACATCAACTATTTTGATATGTGGGTACCCTAATGTTGGAAAGAGTTCTTTTATTAATAAGATTACTCTACAAGCTTGAAGAAGCGATATATTTTGGCAAATGAAGAGTAGAAAGACGGTGATATTCCTAAGATCATGGATGTACACAATGTTGTAGACAGAATGGGAAGACATCTTTCTAGACTGGCCCTGGATCCTTCAATAATTGGGGTAGGATCCAGACCTAGGCTAAAAAGATGTCTTCCTTTCTATTGTGGAATTATCCCTTCTTCGGCCTGCACTCATTCCTCTTCTCAAAAATGGTTATCTAGAAACTTTGGATACTGTTTCTCATCCATGCATGAAATGTGCTAGTGATCGTATAAAATTACTTTAGGCCTCCAGTATTATTGAGATGTACAAGAGTAAAATGTTTTTGTGAGACTGAGATCAATTTGTGCAGCGTACATAAATGCAAGGTGGTGATTATTCTCGATGATTGACAGGTAGCTAGGACAGTAGCTAGGACTAAAGATAAAATAGCTTAAGAGACCATCATAGGTTCTCTCTTTCTTTAGTCTATATTATTGACAGAATGTTTTACCTTTCATTAGCTCATCAAATCCGGGGATTTGAAAGAATTTAATAGAATATTTTCATGACAATGTATATTATTTATGTTGACATTGCATGAATTTATCTACTTTGCACACTTGTAGACTATGAGGATGGCGATAAAGAAGCATGGCCTTCTTTATCGCTATCCCCATAGTCTACAAGTGTGCGAAGTAGATAAATTCATGTAATGTTAACATAAATAATATACGTTGTCATGAAAATATTCTATTAAAATCTTTCAAATCCTCGGATTTGATGAGCTAATGAAAGGTAAAACATTCTATCAATAATATAGACCAAAGAAAGAGAGAACCTATGATGGTCTCTTGAGCTATTTTATCTTTAATGTGCATATCCGTCATTTTTTTTACACTTAATCATTAATTCCAATAGAACCGCTATGCAATCGACAGATAAAATGTTAGAGAAAACTAATTTATGACAATAGTTCCGATAGTAATGCTATACATTCGATAGGGAATCTATCGAAGAAATAATGAAGGACTGTCGCTCTTCCAACATTTCAAGTGTCGCAAATAGAAATTTTTTGACAGAACGTTCGACATTAATGCCTTATCACTGACGGGTATATCTATCAGAATTAAGTGGAAACTGTCACTATTCCAACAGTCATAATGTCAGAAAAGATATCTTTTTGATAGTTAATAGGTCATTGTGTCAGAATTCTGATGGATAAACCATAGAAAATTCCATAACGAAGCTATTGCTGAAATGCAAGTTTCTGATGTGCTATGGTGTTGGTAAACTGACGGATACATCTTCTGTCGCAATTTCCTACACAAAAATAGTGACAGACACATCTGTCGAAATGCCAACAAATTAGCGTTGCAAATCCAACAAATGCCCGTCAGAATTTGACCCCAAATGTAGTAGTGATAGTTAAGCAAGAAAGATTGTAGAAACAATGTGGATCCAACTTTATATAAAAGTTTAGTTGGAAGTTTGATGTATTTAACAGCTACTAGGCCAGACACTATGCATGTAGTAAGCTTGATTTCTAGATTTATGGAAACTCTAAAGGACTCCCATTGGCAAACGGGAAAGAGAATCCTAAGGTATCTGAAAGGCACCAAGGGATATGGTATTTTGTATACTGCAACAAATATTTTGATCTTATTGGCTACATAGAAAGTGATTGAGCAAGGAGTTTGGATGATAGGAAGAACACTTTCAGATATGTCTTTCACATGGGTTTAGGTGTAATCTCATGGGCTTCTAAGAAGCAACCCGTAGTTGCTCAATCTATAGCAGAGCTTGAATATATAGTAGAAAATGTAGCAGTATGTCAATCTATTTGGCTAAGAAGGATCTTGATAGATTTGAAGCAAGAACAAGAGGATGGAACCACAATATTTTCTGACAATATTTCCTCAATAGCTTTGTCAAAGAATCTAGTGTTTCATGGAAGAAGCAAGCACATTGAAATCAAATATCATTTTGTTAGAGACCTAGTTGAGAATGGTGAAATAAAAATGGAGTTTTGTAGGTCTAAGCAGCAGCTAGTAGACATTTTCACCAAGCCATTAGGAATTGCAAGTTTTGAGCACCTAAGGAGAAATTTTGGCGTAGTTATTTTGGATCAAGCATGATCTTGTTTTGTCAGCTCAAGACAATGGGGGAGTGTTGGATTTTCAGAATAAAATCTTATTGTCTAGAAGCCTCCATATTTGACTTTATTTTTGATAAAGTTTTAAGTCTGATATTTTTTAATAGACTTTGAAAGATAAGTTCAAATCTAATTTGGAGAAATCTGATTTCTTCCTTGGGCTTCTTCCTTCTTCTTTTGGACAACATTTTTTCTATAAAGGAATGAATATCTTTATTCTTCCACAGTGAGCATGAATGTAATTTCTATTTGTATGCAGAACCAGAGATATTTAGTTTTTTGTAATACTCTATTTTTTATCAGAGAAGTGAATGGTTATTCTGTGAAGCAGTGATTGCTTTAGATAATCTTGTAAGAGCTTTGTGAAGCTCATAGATGATTGTCTACAACCCCAGTAGCAACAAGTTTATTTTTATTGTAGAAGTGTTTTTAGTTTGAATAGAAGCAAGAAGAATCTTGCATATTTCTCCAGCTCTTGTGTCTGCCCTGTTTTTCAGAATTTTGATTTTATCCATTGCTGAAATAGAGCATCATTCTGTGTATTTCCAGAATATAGTAGCACTCTATATTCTTTACAACTCAAACAGTAAAAACCAACTGCCAAGAAAAAAATATTATAAACCCCTTTATTCAAAATATTAACTATTTAATTATCAACTAACATTTTTACATTATGTTCATATTCCATTATTGTCTTAGAATGATTTGAGCTATAATGTTTAATATTACAGCAAGGTGATTGGGACATACACATTTGCCATGGTTGATCTCCAACATAACATTATAGCATGCATCAGTACTTGCATGGTTTAAAAGTGTGTTGGGCTTTCGATGTGAGATAAAAAATGTAGTCAGATCACTTTTTTATTATTAGATTAAAAATAGTATATGGAATATTCAGCCTTGTCATGTTGATCTTTTACATTTTAGTCCATTTTATATTCAAAGAGATGACATGCATCCATCTTCTCTATACCAACTATCACTTCAAAAGGAAACAACACTATGATTTCGATGTAATATCATTGAATTGTTATTACATCTTGTTGAATCTTGAGAAGAATAATTGCTTATCTTGTTGACAAGACTGGGTTTAATTTTTGGTGGATAAAATGGTCATTTTCTCACCAATTTAAACATAGTTGAGTATTTAAGGTCTCCAAAGACCATTCTAATCCATCTATCCTGTAATAAATTTTGGTGTGGATTTTTAATTTGATCACACTATAGATAGTTCATATATTCTCTAATTGTGATATTGCTATCAGGATTTAACTGTGTAGTTTTTTGAGTCAAACTCATTGACCCATGATTCATGAGTAGTGGTTCAAATGAACCCATCTCTCATGAGAATGAATGGAACACTTAGCACTCATTGGATCTAGGTGATGCTCATAGAGGTGAAGCACCGAGACTTCCCAGGAGGTCACCCATCCCAATACTACTCCAGCTTGAGCACGCTTAACTATATAGTTTCCTCCATGGTTAAACCCACTCTACTTGCATCCTCATTTGCAAAACCTTCACCAAGTGTTGTGCCTTATGAACCATTCATTATAAATCCCTTTAAGCTCATCAATTGATAAGTAGGAGATATTTTTCCATAGCAAGTCAAATTGTGATATTCTCTAATGCTCGGGTTCTTTATTGTGATGGAATTATAAGCAATGGACAAATGAATAGTTGTTAATTAAGTTGATAGGATTTTTATGGGCAAAATAGAATCTTTTATTTGAATTTTAACAACCATTTGTTAAAAAAAAAACACATCTTTTATTTTAGTTTTAACAACAAGCCTGCACTTGCAATAATTTTTTAAGTTCCAGAGGTGGTTGAATTCATGATAGTGTGATTGATAGTAGCCATAGTATTTGGCCTATAACCATTGTTGGCATTGCAACCATAAAAATCAGGGCACTTCTTTCTTATGATCTTTCATGTGAAAATTAGGGGCAATTTTCCTTTTGAAAGAATAATGCGGTTGAGTGTAGCTTTAAAATAACATGAGTTTGAGTTGTGAAGCAGGAAGCCATCCTTACCATATTTAAGATGCTTGGTTGTTGTGTATCTAATTGGGCTTTCCTTCATGTTGAACTTGCATGTGGTTGTGATTTCAATCTATATGTTTAAGGTTGCCACAATCTTTACACATCCTGTCTTGTTTAGCAACATGTACTCCAATGAAAGCATGCAAATTGTCTATTATGGCACATCTGTAGTCAGTTTTATTATTCTTATATTTTGAAGTATGAACTCTTTTTTAGAAGGGTTGAAATAATTTATTTTCATTTATTGTGATAGGATGATAAAATACGTGATGTTCTGGGTCACTTTCAGAATGAATTAGAGGGAGGTGTTTCTACTGAAAATCTTGGTTAGTATGAAAATTCATGAATTAAAATATCATATGAAGGTAACAATTTCTTTGGCTGTTTGGTCTTGTGTGGAAACATTGTTGTATTTGAGATGTGGATAATAAGAAAATCATTCTGAAAGCATAATAAACTAATTGATTTTATTTTTGATAGTTTTGTGAAGGAAGCCATAAGAATTTATCATTATTTTAATAATCTTATCTTACCATTTGCATATTTTCCTATATAATGTGAAAATTTCATCGCCTTTTGGCATTTTTTGTAAAGAATAAAATGTGGTTAGCTTCAAATGTCCAATATTACATGTTCTGACTAATTAAATCCTAGTTTAAAATGGCAATGCACAGTTTTCATTTTTTATATTTGTCAACTGTAACCGCCAATTCTTTGTCAAAGAGGGCAGAAAAGATACTTTTATTTCATCATTGTAAGAATACGTAGATGAATTCAACATTAATTTAATGGAGAGCCATCATTGAAGTCTTTTTATTTGTGTATTTGACCTTCTTTTACCCCTTTCTGGTGTTCTGATTGAAGGAATAAGAAATAATGTGCTTGTTTAGCCGTCATATGCCCTTGTCTTTTGTTCTACATGTGTTCAACCCAATTGAGTAGCTTTCTTGAAATTTATTTTTTTTATCTAAAGGAAAACATTTCACATTGGCTCTGAATTTGATGATTTTGAGCGCATTTCAATACTTAGTAGCTACCTTGGATCATTTTTGGGTGTTTTAGTCTTTCATTATTTCCTATTAATAATTAGACTTTAAATGTATCTTTTGACGTATACAATACCTTTTTAATATGGGTTTTATTTATGTCAACCTTTGTAAGTCAATTTCTGGTGTTCTTCAGATCATCTTAGATGGGAAATTGCAAATCTTGTTCTTCCATTGAGTTCCATTGAGTTTGAGCTAGTCACGTCCACTCCATAGAGAGTTGAATTGGATGGTAAGGGTCATGTGTATTTCTTAAAAGCATAATAGGGTTAAAGCATTAAAGGACATCTTCAATTAAGTCTCAAGGGAGAGTAGGACCATTTGAAATGCAATCATTTTCTGAATCACTTAAATGCTGATTTTGTTGACAAAGGCAGAGAAATAGGAAAAATAGAGCATTCCTAGAAAAACAAAATAGCAGACAGTAATCATATATTTGCATATATATAAAAGATACACAAATATTTCATTTCATTATCAGAGAGCTCTATTCTACAAATCCATACAAAAAGGTTACAAAATTAAAAAGAGTTGTCCCAAATATACATCGAATGTGGCCAAAAAATAAGAGAGACCTAAAATATTAAATATAAGTAAATGCTGATGGAACATGTAGAAAAAAGATTTACTGCAAAGGATTTTCAATTAAGATTAAATCAAAATGTATCTCTTGCAATGTCCAAAGGAGATGGATAGGCTGGAAGAAGTGCCTTGACAGATGAGAGTGGATGGAGAAAATTACAGAGGAAGTAGGTAGTTGGGATTATTCCAACGCTCCCCCTTAATCATAACTACTGCAATCTATAATCCCTAAATGATCTCTTTGAAAGATGAAACTTTTCTTTCCTAATGCCTTGGTAAAAATATCTGCACATTGATTTTTGGATCTGCAAAATTCTAAAAATATTTTTCCATTGTTGATTAGTTGTCTAATAAAATGATATCTTGTATCTATATGTTTTCTCATCTTGTGAAAAACTAGATTCTTGGACAATGCTATGGCTGAATTTTTGTCACAATAGATCTTCGTTACATCTTCTTGTTCATGTTATAACACTCTTCACATCCATACAACTTGACATGATGCCCCTATTGCTGCTATGTACTCTACTTTAGCAGATGAAAGTGTGACTATTGGTTGTTTCTTTGAAGCCTGTGATACTACACCAGTGCCAAAATAAAAAACATAACTAGATGTATGCCTATCATCAATACTCCTACTACAATCACTATTAGTATATCCTATGAACTTGAAATCATTTGAAGTTGAATAATGAATGCCATAATTCCTTGTTCCACTCACATACCTTAAAATTATTTTCCCTAGTTTCCAGTGTGATTCTTTTGGAGTCTCCATGAACCTTGAAATCAAACTTACACAAAACATTAGGTCGAGCCTTGTGGCTGTTAAATACATAAGGCTGCCAACAAGTCTTTTATATAGAGTTGGATCAATGTTGGCTCCATCCTCATCCTTGCTTAATTTCAAACATGTGACAATTGGTATTGGTGCTGATTTACAATTCATCATATTGAACCTTTTCAAAATATCATTTGCATACTTTTCTTGAGAGATGAATATTCTATTTTCATTTTGATTGACCTCAATGCCTAAGAAATATTTCACAAGTCCCAAATCAGTCATTTCAAATTGTTTTTTCATAAATTTAAGTAAGTCAATTGATAAGTCATCTGTGAATATCAAATCATCAACATATAAACATACAATTAGAATTTGACATTTGTCATCGATCTTTATGCACAACGTAGGCTCACAGCTACACCTATCGAAGCCATTTTGTAAAAGATAGGAATCAATTCTTCTGTACCAAGCTCTTGGGGCTTGCTTGAGACCATACAATGCACTTTTTAGTTTGTAGACTTTATCTTATTGACCCAAAATCTCATATCCGGGTGGCTATTCCACATTTACTTCTTCCTCAAGATAACCATTCAAGAATGCTGATTTTACATCCATTTGATAAACAGGCCATTTGTTTTTAGCCGTTATGGCAAGTGTCATTCTTATGGTATCTAAACAGGCTACGGGAGAAAATGTCTCATTGTAATCAACTCCACGCTATTGTTAATAACCTTTAGCAACTAGTCTTTCCTTATGTTTTTGCACAACACCATTTGCATTCAACTTAGTTTTGTAAACCCACTTTACTCCTATGACACCTTTTCCTTTTGGAAGGCTCACTAACTCCCATGTTTGATTCTTGTCAATTGCATCAATTTTTTCATCCATTGCATATTCCTATTTTTCATCTTTAATTACATCTTCAAAATGAATTGGGTCATCTACTTGTCAATATAAAGCATAAAGAGAAATTGAATCAACATTATTCTCACCTTCATTTTGCTCATAAATGTCTCTAATACTTCTGATTTTTTGTCTCTTCAAGCTTGCCAATGTAGGATTTTACATGTTACTCGATGTAGAACTGATAGAATGTGGACTTGATGGTCCAACACCTTAATGGCCACTTGTAGATGGTGGTTTTTGTCCACTTGTGGGAGTGCTTGATTGTATACGTGAGGCTGACCTTACACTTGATGATGGTGTCACTTGTGGACCACTCTATTGAGCTTGAATGGGTGTGGAAGGAGTCACATTTGAAGGAGTATTTGCTGGTAGAAAAACTTTATTTTCCTCTTGTGGTATGCTTGTTGTTATGTTGAATTTTTTTTCTACACTTCCATCCCATACTTCTTCTATGAACTGTACATCTCTGCTGATTATAACCTTCTTTGTTACTGGATTATACAACTTGTAAACCTTTGATTCATCACTATATCCAACAAATATGCATTTTTCTCCTTTGTTGTCCAATTTTTTTCTTAACTCATCCGGCACATGCGATATGCCACACATCCAAAAACTATCATATCAGAAACACTATGTTTTCTTCCACTCCATGCTTCTTCTGAAATCACATTCTTGACACTTTTTGTTGGATATCTATTTATAATATAAGTTGCACATGAAACAACTTCAGCCCAATATTCATTTGACAAATGCTTCTCTTTTAACATGCTTCTAGCCATTTCCATGATTGTTCTATTTTTTCTTTCAGCTACCCCATTTTGTTGAGGTATATATCTAGTTGTGAATTGCTTGTGAATTCCATGATCCTTGCAAAATCTTAGAAAATCATTTGAGATGTACTCACTGTTGGAGCTCTAAATTTTGGGTAAAATTTGGAGTCCTATATAGTGATAAAACCCTAAAAAATGGCCTCTTAATTTCCATGCCCAATAATTAATGATGGATTACATAAAATGGGATAAATAATTATATTAATTTTTAATTAAAAGTTGAGCTTTGTGACAGGAACAATAAAAATTATGTGATCAAAGCCTTTAGAAAATGCTGGAATTTTGACCTGCTGCAAAGATGATGTCGATAGATGCTGAAAATGGTCAAATTTTAAAAATCTAAAAAAAGACCTAGTTTAGGAAATCAAATTTCCTATCTCCAATAAAAATCTTAGCTTTCCACGAGGTGTTTTCGTGTTTCAACCAGACCCAAATCTGAAAGTTAGGTAGTTATTTTTAGTTAGTTTATTATTTTTCAAAGTAATTTGTAATAAGGGTTGTGTCTTTTCACCCTAAAGAGGTGTGAAAGCCACTCAAAGATATATTATATATATATATATATATATATATATATATATATATATATATATATATATATATATATATATATATATATATATATATATATATATATATATATATATATATATATATTATATGTATACATATATATATTATATGTATGTATACATATATATATTATATGTATGTATACATATATATATTATATGTATGTATATATATATATATATATATATATATATATATATATATATATATATATATATATATATATACACATATACATATGTATGTATGTATATATGTATACATATGTATGTATATATATATATATGTATACATATGTATATATGTATACATATATACATATACATATGTATACATATATACATACTTATATATGTATATATATATATATATATATATATATATATATATATGTATATATATATATATGTATATATATATATATGTATATATATATATATGTATATATATATATATATATATAGAGAGAGAGAGAGAGAGAGATATGTATAGATATATATATGTATACATATATGTATACATACATATATATATATATATATATATATATATATATATATATATATATATATCTATATATATATATATCTATATATATATATATATATATACATATACATATACATATGTATACATATGTATACATATATATATATGTATACATATGTATACATATACATACATATATATATATATATATATATACATATATATATATATATATATATATATATATATATATATATATATATATATATATATATATATATATATATATATACATATGTATACATATACATATATATATATATATACATATGTATACATATACATATATATATATCTATATATATACATATGTATACATATACATACATATATATATATATATATATATATATATATATATATATATATATATATATATATATATATATATATATATATATATATATATATATATAATGTAAAATGTAAAGAGACAATACAATTCAGATTTTCGTAAGATATAATTCGATCACAACTGTAATATGAACTCTAATGTACTATTTTTTCAACATTAATAAAGATAAGTGCTCTTCTTTTTATTTGTGGTTATAAGTTATATATTTTTAATTAGTCTTTCAGATATTCTATTAAATAGAGTATTTTACTGTGTCGAGTTCCCTGAGTATCATAATTTAAAATTAATATATACAGCTCGAGTATCAATCATATGGTCTGTGAACCTACCATTGTTCTTATCAGTCTCTTAATTTGAGTTAAATTCGATAGGATTAGTTGTATAAATTGATTTGAAATGTGAATCAAGCGGAACCCTATGGAATGATAGTCTTGCTTTATTAAAAGTAAGTTTTCTTAAAACCGTCTTTGATTATATGTAGGATTGGAAATTTTTGACTCTATAACCCAAATTTTCATTAGGAACTGATCTTCTTATTGTTTGAGAATTGTTATATGGTTCTTCTTTGTAGTTTATAAATAAATCTGATTACTTTCTTTAAAAGTATTTGCAATTAGGTTTTTAGTGATAGTTCAGTTTTAGTTTAGATTTCATAGAATACAGCTATCAAGATATTATATTGTTTTCCTCCAAAGGTCATTTACCCCTTTGGAAGGAATTTCATTTGTTTATGCATGCGTTTGTGTAGTATAGAGATCTTGTGAATTTAGGCCTACCAGCCTTGGCTCGATCAAGCTAGAATTGTAGAGGTACTAGTGTGTGCCTGTCAGTTGGCCAAAAATGGTCCATCATTTTTGGGCACCAAAAAATTGGTGACTCTACTGAGGAGAGTTTCTCACAATATATATTGTGAGGTTACCTAGAATTTTAGATTTCATACATCAGAATCAGAAAGTAGTTATATTAGTTTATTTGGAAGCACACTCTACTAGAAGAAAGAACCCATAAGCAAGACATTCCTCAAATTAGGTGGTGACTCTATTCAATTAAGCATTTCAATCAATGAATCTACTGAGGAAGAAGAATCAGAAGGATATAAGTCATGTTTTCCTCTTTGAAAGAGGTGGCGACTCTATTGACAATAACCTTATGTATAAAGAAAAAAATTATTACCGATTTAGATATTCAAAATGTATTTGAATAAACAACCATTTCACATAAAACTATTTATTCCAAATGGTATTGGGCCACTGGATCTGAGGAGATTCCATTGTATTCCTTTTAAGTTGCTCCCTAGGTTTTCACAGCTTGTACCAAAGTTCCATGGAGAATGAGATGAATCAACAGTTGAACATTTGGATGTATTTTATCCATTTATAAAGAATTATGAGATTTGTGCACAAGATCAAGCAATGAAACTATTTGTCAGGACATTAGAAGATAATGCAAGAGAGGCATACGAATCATTATTTGCACAAAGTATTTCATCTTGGAAAGAATTTGAACAATGGTTTATATATGAATTCCATGATGCAAGAAATGGAAATAACATGTATTATGAATAGTGTGAAGACCAAAGCTGCAGCATGGAGGAGGATCGTAGTATGTATCTACTCGATGCATTTTTCAGTTTGGAGAGATTTGAAGGGGAGTCCTCTACACACTTATTCTTGAGGATGGTGGATATTTATCAGAGGATAGCTGTAACAATTATGCCTTCACAAAAAGAATTAATGAGAAAGGTCAAAAACTTGGCAATCGCACTAGATGACCATGATTTGAAGATTCTTGTTAAGATATTAGAAGAAGATAGTGAAGACAGAGAAGAGGAGGCTTATGATCAAATTGAATAAGGCCTTGCATGTGATGGAAATCTCAGTGATGATGAAGAAGATCCAAATTATATATCCCCTTTAGACACATTTTGAACTTAGAGAAACAAGAAGAAGAATTTGCAGTACAATTCTTCCTAAGGATGTTTCATATCTAACAAGAAATACCTTTAGAGTGTAGACCTAAATCCTCTGATCTTTTCAATAGAGTGCATGAACTAGTTCTTTTATATGATAATCAGTTCCTTACCTTTCTCAATGTTATGAATAATGAACTGGTTGTAGAGAAGAAAGAGTGCAAAACTGAAATAACATAAGAGTCAAGTGAGGTTTCATATTTGAATGGAGAAGATTATTTTGGATAGCTTGAGGAGAATATTTTCCATGATAATACTTGTATGATATCAAACATTAGTGAATATGAAAATGAGGAAGATGATCTTCTCCATGTGGAAGAGATTTCAGCCTTATTAGACATAGAATACGGAAGACACACTAAGAAGAATGGTCCAAATATTTTCTCAATCCACCATGTGGTAAGGAGGTAGATAGATCAGCCCATATTCAAGATAAATCAAATTGTGGAGATGAAATAGAACTGCATGAATAGGAGGAAGTTCCAGGAGATAATTTCAATAAAGATTTAATCTTGTTGATGAAAAACTTGATGATCCAAATGAAAATTATCATGAATGTATGCTTGAATTATCTATGTTCCTAAATCCATTTTTTGAAGAGGAAGTAGATGCAGATATGTTTGATTTCTCTTTGTTATCAAATCCATTATTTGAAGAGGATCCTTTATGCAATGGAATCCATCAGAATCATAATGAAGATAGTAGTCCTAATTTTAAAGTTGATGAAACTCATGAAGTGCAATCAGATGGTGATATATCTTTTAGTTCATCCTTTGTGTTGAAGGTACACCAAAAATGTGAATATGAGATGGAATCAATAAGGTATGATGTGGGAAATAGATTAAAGGATAGTTTTGAAGATTGCTCAAATATTACACCTAGCCATAGTCCTCTTATATGTGAAGAAGTGTCTCCTCGACATGAACCATCTTTAAAACCATTATATGAACAAGTGTTAAACCATAGGCCTGAAGAAAAGATTGGATTAGACAAACATAATTTGTATTCTAAATATGGAGACATAGAAAATTGTATACAAAAGGACAATCATGCAAAGAAGATTTATTCTAATGCTTATATGACTGGTCACATGCATGACCAAAGGGAGCTACCCCTAGGCAAGGATTACAATGGACCTGATGATTTCTCAAGGGCTGAACATAGATTTGATTCCAAATATCCTATAGATGAAGTGATGAGAATTGTCTATAAGGATGACATGTGTAATGCAGCAAGGTTAAAAGTGTCATGTGATCATAATCGGGTGTTTGATAGAGGAAGGAAGTGAGTTTCATTTTTTTAGAGCCCTAGGGCCACCCAATTTTACTTTGCATCAGATTAGTATGGATACTTGGTATGCTTCTCCAGAGATATCTATATTCTCGCTATGCTCACATGGAGCATACATCCCCAGAAAGAGCCTGTAGGAGCTCTAAATTTTGGGCAAAATTTGGAGTCCTATATAGTGATAAAACCCTAAAAAATGGCCTCTTAATTTCCATGCCCAATAATTAATGATGGAGTACATAAAATGGGATAAATAATTATATTAATTTTCAATTAAAAGTTGAGGGACTAAGAAAGGAAGCTCTGTGACAGGAACAATCAAAATTCTGTGATCAAAGCCTTCAGAAAATGCTGGAATTTTGACCTGCTGCAAAGATGATGCTGACAAAGGCTGAAGATGGTCTAATTTTAAAAATCTAAAAAAGACCCAGTTCGAGAAATTAAATTTTCTATCTCCAATAAAAATATTAGCTTTCCATGAGGTTTTTTGGTTTTTCAACCAGACCCAAATCTGAAAGTTAGGTAGTTATTTTTAGTTAGTTTATTGTTTTTCACAGTAATTTGTCATATGGGTTGTGGCTTTTCACCCTAAAGAGGTGTGAAAGCCACTCAAACAAATATATACATAATGTAAAATGTAAAGAGACAATACAATTCATATTTTGATAAGATATAGTTTGATCACAATTGTAATATGAACTCTAATGTACAATTTTTCAACATTAATAAAGATAAGTGCTCTTCTTTTTATTTGTGCTTTTAAGTTATATTTTTTCAATTAGTCTTTCAGATATTCTATTAAATAGAGTTTTTCACTGTGTTGAATTCCCTGAGTATCATAATTTAAATTTAATATATATAGTTTAAATATCAATTGAAAGATCTGTGTATCTTCTCTTGTTTTTATTAGTCTCTTAATTTGACTTAAACTTGATAAGATTAGCTATAT